>CM042388.1:15373490-15663490 GCA_023634145.1 Thymallus thymallus | reverse complement strand
CGAGCCACTGGTTGATCATGTGGTCAACCATGGTCTAACAATGAGGGAGGCTGGGCAAAGAGTACAGCCAAATTTGAGCAGGTACACTGTAGCATCCATCATCCGGACTTTCCGAAATGAGAATAGGTAAGAAATCTACTCTCACTAGAAAATTGCAGTACTGCATATCAATACAGTACTCAATGAGTACAGTAGTACAGTATTGCCTGTGGACTGTTCTGTAGGACTGTAAAAAATAAAGTATGTTTCAAGTATTTGGGAAATGTATTCCTACTTTGTATTTACAGTATTTTACTATTTGTTTGGCAGAACTGAAAGATTATCAACACGTGGTGGTTGGGAACGTGTTCTGTCTCCTGAACAGGAAACTGAAATCATGAACATGGTCCTAAAAGATAATGCCATAACATTACGGCAAATACAAAGAAAAATAATAGAAAACAATGAGATATTTCAAAATATTGATAGGGTAAGCTTATCAACACTGGACCGTGTCTTGCGCAGAAATAATCTCAGGATGAAGCAGGTCTACAGGGTGCCATTTGAACACAATTCAGAAAGAGTCAAAGAATTGCGATATAACTATGTGCAAGTGAGTCCGATACAATCCCACAATTGATGCATACTCTCAACACTGTATAAATTATACATATTTCAGTATTGTAATCATAATGATTGTGCTTCACAATAGTGACCACTCCATGTCTATTTCTGATATTGTCATGTGTGTTTCAGAGAGTCCTTGAGCTAGAGGTGGCTGCAGTGGAGCACCAGTTCATCTTCATTGAGGTTGGATTCAACCTCACAAAAAGACGAAAGAGGGGAAGGAATATCATCGGCCAGCGTGCCATTGTTCAAGTCCCTGGCCAGTGCGGAGGGAACATCACAATGTGTGCAGCGATTACCCACCACGGCGTCATCCATCACCATGCTACCCTTGGCCCCTACAACACCGCCCATCTGATCACATTCCTGGACACCCTACACAACACACTCATTGCACCAGATCAGGTAGATGGCCCAGAGCAGCTCAGGTACGTTGTCATTTGGGACAACGTAAGTTTCCAGAGGGCTGCTCTGGTTCGTAACTGGTTCACTGCCCACCCACGCTTTTTAGTTGTTTATCTCCCTCCATATTCTCCATTCCTCAATCCTATTGAGGAATTTTTTTCTGCCTGGAGATGGAAAGTGTACGACCGAAATCCACAAACGCGTATACCTCTTCTCCAAGCTATGGAAGACGCATGTGGAGATATAGCAGCTGATGCTTTTCATGGCTGGAATCGCCATGCTAGGCGATATTTCCCCCGCTGCTTGGCCAGGGAAAACATTGCTTGTGATGTGGATGAGGTGCTGTGGCCAGACTGCAACAGAAGAGAGGATACAGCATAGTTATTTTTTATTTTTTTTTATTTATTTTTTTACTGTAACTGTATACATTAAATTCTTCTGTTTTGTATGTAGACCACTGTATGTGCAACTTTGTGTTGGTTGGGAATGGGATGAACACTGTGTACATTGTTTTTGTGGGAAAAATAAAATATATTTGTTACCGTGTATTTGTGTGTTCTGAGTATAAAAACAAACAACAACACACTTATGTATGTACTATCTGTAGTAATGGCAACACTGAACCAAAAAAAGACCTAAGTCATTATGATGAATGGAGAAGAAGTGTTTTCCATTCATCATAGTGTTTTACATTGAGCACATCAGTGTTCAACTGGTTCTTATAAATGTCTATTCATATGATGGTTTGTGTGTGTCATTTGAAAACAAAATACCCTTTTGATAAGAAATAACATTGTTTTGAATGTAAAGTTTCATTTTGCTGGAGAATTGAGGGTTTTTGCCCATTGTGTGTGTGTTTGTTGATTTGTGTGTAGAGTTCTGAGAATATGAGGCATGCTTTCAGAAAATGTGTGTAAACAATCGAGAAAAACTGTAAACACCGACAGCTACAAAAAACACAGGACAGGTGCAAATTGCCCGAACGAAATAGACAAAAGACAGATACACAATACATTATACATAGTGCGGCAGTATGAAAAATAATAAAAAATACAAGAAATCTGGAGTGCAAAAAGCTATAAAAAGGCATTTCATAGTATGAGTGAATGACTGAACACTATACATTGATATAGAGTGTTAGGTGAAAAAAATATATAATTATTGCAAGTTGATATAAATAAAAAATATTTGCATGGTTAACTATACAGGTTGATGGTAGAAAAAGATATTTAAATAGCTAAAAGTGCGTATGATATAAATGAGGATAATAATAATTTACTTAGTATACAGTTTGGTTAAATGTACAGGTAAATGAATATTTGCAAAGTTAAATTAACTGTACAGGTAAATGACAGGAAGAGATACTAAATGTGCGTAGGATATCATTTAGGGTAATAATAATAACTACCTTAAAATACTGTCCTTAGTACAGGGTTTAATTACAGATAAATGCACGTATTGCACATTCGATATACTATATACAATGATGGCAGCAGTTTGACCAGGACCCACCTTCTCTAGAGTGCCAAGGTTGATCCCCAGAGCTAGCCTTCCTGATCATCTTATTTACCCGAGTAGCATCACCAGCCTTTATGTTGGTGCCCCAGCACACCACTGCAAAAAAGATGGCACTGGCCACAGACTGGTAGAAAGTATGCAGTAGTTTACTGCACAACTCCTCAGAAAGTAGTCGGCTCTGGCCCTTTTTATACAGGGCCCTGTTGTTACCAGCCCATTCCAGCCTGCTGTCCATATGGACTCCCAGGAACTTGTATGACCCAACCATTTCCACATCCATCCCCTGTATAAGGACTGCAGTCGGTTACGCCTTGGTTCTCCTAAAGTCCACCACCATCTCCTTTGTTTTGCTGATGTTGAGCATTGTCATTGATTCTGCTCCTATACTCCTCCTCCTGCCCACCCCTAATGATCCCTACAATTGCGGAGTCACCTGAGAACTTATATCAGAAGTCCGAGGAGTAGAGGGTGAACAGGAAGGGGACAGGACCGTTCCCTGGGGGAGACCCTGTGTTGCTCCCTGCCCATTCTGACACACAGCTCTGTAGCCACACAAATTGTGGCCTGCCGGTCATGTAGTCCGTAACCCAGGAGACTAAGGGTGCTTCCACTTTCATCCACCTCATCTTCTCACCCAGTAGCAGGGGCTGAATGGCGTTGAAGGCACTGGAGAAGTAAAAAAAACATAACCCTCACAGTGCTACCTGCGTTGTCCAGGTGAGAGTAGGCCCTCTGCAGAAGGTAGATGATTGCATCATCCACCCCGATATTGCGCTGGTATGCGAACTGCAGGGGATCCAGTGATATACACATCAGGGATCTGAGGTGAGCGAATACTAACCTTTCCAGGGTCTTCATGATGTGGGATGTTAATGCTACAGGTCTGAAGTCCAGGACAGTGGGGTGCACTTTCTTGGGCAATGGGACCAGGCAGGATGTTTTCCACAGCACAGGGACCCTTTCCAGGCTCAGGCTAAGGTTGAAGCGTCGCTGAAGTATTCCACACAGTTGGTCAGCACAGACCCTAAGCACCCTTGTGCTGATGCCATCAGGGCCTGCCGCTTTCCTCTGATGTAGTCTCTCCAGCTCTCTCTTAACTTGGTTGATGGTAAAAGCCAGCCCAGGTGGGGAGGTGGTGGGGAAGGGGGGTGTTGAAAATCAGTCCAGAGGTGGGGGGAAGGGAGGTGTTGCAGATCCGTCCAGAGGGAGCGGGGGTGGGGAGGGGGTCGCTGATTGTCTCAGCGGAGGTGTCGTGTGCAGAGGGGGGGTGGGACAGCCGTGAGGGTGTGTGGCCTCGAGAGCTGGAGGGAGGGAGGGTGGACAGAGGGTCCCGGGTCCCCTCCGTCTGCCCACTGTTTGACTTTTTGAAGCCAGTGATATTTCTCATACCCTTCCACACATCTCTCACCTGGCTCTGCCTCAGCTTGTCCTTCATCTTCTCCTTATACACTCTCTTCCCCTCAGCAATCCGCAACTTCAGCTCATTCTGGACGCATTTCAATTTGTCCCTGTCCCCCTCCTTGAAGGCCCTCTTCTTCTCATTCAGCAGGGCCTTCAGGTCGATGGTGACCCAGGGTTTACTATTTGGAAAACAGCTAACCTTCCTGTTGGGTATGGTGTTGTCTACACAAAAATGGATTTAGTCCGTTATGCAGTCTGTAAGTCCATCAATGTCCTCCCCATGAGCCTCACAGAGCACATCCCAGTCTGTTGTCTCAAAGCAGTCCTGTAGGGCCTCATTTGCCTCAGGGGACCATGTCCTAATGGTCCTAGTGGTCGCTGGCCGCTGTGTTTTTATTTTTTTTTATTTCACCTTTATTTAACCAGGTAGGTCAGTTGAGAACAAGTTCTCATTTGCAACTGCGACCTGGCCAAGACAAAGCAAAGCAGTGCGACAAATAACAACACAGAGTTACACATTAAACAAACAGTCAAAAACACAATAGAAAAATCTATATACAGAGTGCAAAATGTAGTGCAAAAATGCAGTAAGGTTCGGAGGTAGGACAATAAATAAGACTATAGTGGTGAAATAAATTACAGAATTATCATCATTAACACAGGAATGAAGGATGTGCAAATTATGATGTGCAAATAGAGATACTGGAGTGCAAGATTAGTGAAAATAAACAAAAATAAATATGGGGATGAGGTAGTAGTGTGGGCTATTTACAGAAGGGCTATATACAGGTGCAGTGATCGATAAGCAGCTTTGACAACTGATGCTTAAAGTTATTGAGGGAGATAGGAACCTCTAGCTTCAATGATTTTTGCAATTCGTTCCAGTCATTGGCAGCAGCGAACTGGAAGGAATGGCGACCAAAGGAGGTGTTGGCTTTGGGGGTGACCAGTGAGATATACCTGCTGGAGCGCATGCTACGCATGCTACGGGTGTTTGCGTCAGCGGAAGGCGGGATGTAAACAATAACATCAATGGCTGCCGTGAATTCCCTCTGCAAATAGTAGGGTCTCAGGCTAACGGCTAACAGCTAACAAAACTTTTCCATAACAGTAATATTGCTCGGATTACACCATCTGTTGTTAACTAATAAAGCCAGCCCTCCTCCCTTACACTTACCGGAAGAAGCGCTATCCCTCTCCGATCTAATGATCTGGAAACCGCCGATAGTGACGTTCCCTGTAGGGATGTCTTCATTCAGCCATGTCTCGGTCAAACATACTAGACTAGCTTGTCTGTAATCCCTTTGTCCACGGACTAGACCCTCGAGTTCCTCCATCTTGTTATTCAGCGATCTCACGTTTCCCATAATGATATTGGCAATGGGCAGCTGGCTAGCCACCAGCTCATCAACAGAAACCTGCAGTGCCACAGCACAGCTGGTACAGAGACAGGAAGCCCTGCACACTCCCCTCCTTCAGAACCATAAGGCGACGCCTCGGACCTCCATGGCTAGTGGAACACACAGGTAGCCAGTACGTGGCCGTGCTTGTTGCAGTGGTAACACCAGTCCTTGCCACCAGGGCAGACTTCCCAGTCATGGCCACAGTCACATGCAAAGCTTCTCCTAGGCTGTATTTACGCAGGCAGCCCAATTCCTATCTTTTTTCCACTAATTGATCTTGACCAATCACATCAGGTCTTTTCACATTATAACTTTTTCAGAGCGGGTCTGATTGGTCAAAAGGATGCATCCAGGTCACTCGATTGACTTTAAACACTAGCAACTGGTTGCAATGCATCCACCGCCATATCTTCAACACTGTTGTCTCTTGCCCCTTCGACTCTTCACTGTCTCCACAACTGTACAGCCCTGATCCTTGACACCTCAACCTCCTTCACCCTAACAGGGCACTCAAGGAAGTCTGGAGTATGATCCCCACCACAGTTGTAACATTTTCCATTGACAGATTCTTCAATACCATACTTCTCCTGTCTGCAAACATTTGACACGTGACCATATCCTTTACAATTTCCACACTGTAATGGTTTGGACACAAATGCTCTCACTGCATACCTCACATATCCAAGCTTCACATATACAGGAGAGTCTCCTCAAACAACGACAATATCGACAGGCTTTTCTCCTTCCTTCCATTTACCATACGGGTCAGGCGACGTGCACTGACCATACAAGGTATTCGTCATCTATATCCAAGAGACTCAAGCTATAACTCCTTTGGCAGGCGCCCTGTGCTGAAGATCAATACTGTACATGTGGACAATTTTGCCAGATCCAATGCACGCTTCTTCTGTTCTTTATCAACACATTTAACCAAAACAAGGCCTCTTCTAGTCACCTTGATTGAATCCACCTTCCCCACTGCTCACTTCACAATCCTTGATATTACAAATGGATTTCCCAAATGAATCTCCTTGTCCAAAAAACCCAGTCCAATAAGAAAGGCATTATTGGACCGGTCCTTGTCTTCTACTACAACTTTTGCTCGTTTTGTTCCATTCTTTGATTTCTCTATTTTCCATTCATTGTCACACACTTCACTTGCCACACTTTCAGATTCAAGCACAGTCACCATTTCCTCTCTCATCCGTCCTGGTCCGCCGTATGTCTGGATTTTCGCTCCTCCCTTGTACTTGCTTGATGAATTAAGGTCACTGATTAGTAAGTAACACTAACTCTGTCTAGGTCTTAATTGAAAGGAAAAAACAAAAACCTGCAGACACTAGGCCCTCCATGGAATGAGTTTGACACCCCTGCTCTATGCGCTCTTTACTGTCAATTCTCAGACCAGGAAATTAACCCTCTTCAATACACAAGGAAAACAAGGCAAGCATCTACATTAAAGGATAACCCTCACAATTTAATTATTGATTACATCACAGTTGTACTTCCTGATCATAAATACATTAACATAAAGATCACAGGAGGCTGCTGACGAGAGAACGGCACATAATAATGTCCTAAACTGAGAAAATGCAATGGCATCAAACACCTGGAAACCTTGGAAACCATGTGTTTGATGTACTTGATACCATTCCACTGATTCCACTCCAGTCATTACCACAAGCCCGTTCTCCACAATTAAGGTGCCACCAGCCTCCTGTGATAAAGTTATTTACAGGGCGACGCGTAAAAAAAGGTTTTGCACAAATCCATTGATGGCGTCCAACCCCAACCCTCACATCTCCTCACGTTTGCAGGTGATCAACAATCAAGAAATACATTGCTAATCCCACATTATATTCAAAAAATACATGTGTGTCTAATAAACAGTTTCATAAACATTGTCTGGTTATTCATAATCAGGCCTAACTTTAGCTTAGGTGACAATCGTCACAAGCATACTGGATGTGAAGAATTAATATCTTCCCAGAGGCAATGCAATGACTTGGCAATAATCAACCTCACCCATATGCAAATGAGAACAGTTCCTTTCACTTTGTTTTAACACAACTTTTGATATGTGTTTCTTTGGGTAACTGTAAACATGTGGAGACAATTTGCGGTTATATGGCCACTCTCCAAAAATACTGTCATTCATTGTCCACACTCCAGCCTGCTCAGAGCTAGTTTTCCTGACATGCCATCCCTCTGCTCTGCAGGAGCTACAGGACCATCACCATCCCACAGCAAGGACCCCATCTGTGCTGTGTGGCAGGCTTATTTACACTGAGACATACATCCAACTGATGATACCTTTCCTCCATCTCTCCATCCCTCTGGTAACGCCAGGCCCCATCACAACAAGAACACATCAACAAGGAACGAGAGAAAGAGATAAAAGAGATCTAGCAAGGAAAAGACATAGAGAGAGACAAATAGAAAGAGAGCGAGAGAGAGAGAGAGAGAGAGAGAGAGAGAGAGAGAGAGAGAGAGAGAGAGAGAGAGAGAGAGAGAGAGAGAGAGAGAGAGAGAGAGAGAGAGAGAAGAGAGAGAGGAAAATTAAAAAATGAAAAGACTCCATCTACCCATGGTTTAGTAAATGGCTGAGGCTACACATCCTTAACAGATTGGTATATTAAACCTTTTACCTCCTGCTGTTCAATTACCCAAGTAACCTATAAACCTGGAGCTGAGCATTGGTCTCTGGAGAGCCATCTTGGTGCTGTGGTCTGTTTAGAGCAATAACACTGTGATTTAGGATCATAGGATGAGTTTCCTAGCCTCCACCATGATGGAGTACCTCTCTCTCTTTCTCTCTCTCCCTCTGTCTCTTTATCTATCTCTCTCCCTCTCTCTCTTTCTCTCTCTTTCTCTCTCTCTCTCTGTCACCAACCAATGCTGTCCTGTCCCCAGCCTCCTATCAAAGAAGGCCTCATTACTTTAAAAGTGTCATCTTGCTATATACCTTCACTACCTCCACTTCCTCCTACAGTCTTCACATAACAGCCCTCTGGAAGTAAATATAAACAACTCACTTGTAAACAGAGGCTGCATCCCAAATGGTACCCTTTTTTCTATTTACTACTTTTGACTACGGCCAATAGGGCTCTGGTCAAAATGTGTGCACTATATTTGAATAGGGGGCCATTTGGAATACACACAAAGCTTGAGGTAAAGCTCCTGAGTCATAGCCTAGCTATGAAAATCACCAATGTTACTTTATGGGCTGTATGGCCCATTGGTTTTTTAATGCTCTCTTATCATATCTCATAATTTGCCAGTGTGTTGTGGGTAAGAAGCTTATTGCACTGGGATCCCTAGTGGGCCATACTGTGTAATGTGTGCGTTTGATCAAAGACTCCCATGTGTCCTGCTGCCTATGGTGTAGCTAGTAGTGTGACTGCACTGAGGGTGGCCTAGAGGTTAAGTGTGTTGGACCAATAACTGAAGGGTTGTAGGTTTGAATCCCTGAATTGACTTGGTTATAAATCTGTTGATGTGCCCTTGAGCAAAGCACAAATCCCTCTGGATAAGTGTGTCTGCTGGACACTCCTATAGCACTCTCAGCTGTTTTTCGCACCAATAGGGGGTGCATTGTCACCTCAGTATAGAACAGTGGTCACCAATAGACTGGTCGAACGCCAAACATTTCTGTAAAAACCCAATGATAAAGCCTTGTGTTCCTATTTATTTTATTCGTCTCGGGCTGTTGGCAGTAGGTGCACCCGATTCAGCTGCCCTGCGTGCCTGATAGGCGAACTGTTGCCATTTTGAACCATTTCATGTGTCTGAAGGTACACAAAAATCAAGTGCATTATAGGCCTTCCGCTGGCCAATCGGATGGCTCAGATTATGTCTGCAGTAACGTTACAGTCATGAAAGAAAGCTACAGCAAAGTTGATACTGTGAGATGTTTAAGACCATGACTAGACAGAGACTGTCAACGAATACAGCAAAGAGTTGCTGTTTGTATGAGTGAGTTAATGTTTAAGTTCTTACTCAGAATTGTCAACACTTTGTATTCAACGCTTTTATAAGCCATAAAATACGTGTTCTTTCTATTTCACTTAGCGCTACAAGAAGCTCTGCAGCAGTAATGAATGAGCAGAAAGTGTATCTATAGGCTTGTGTTGTTGTTATTATTAGCGGCTTTGGTCTTTTTTTAATATCAAGGAATATTTCACTTTCTCTGTTCATAGGAGTAACAACATGAATAATACAACAACAGATCTATTACCAGTAAAGCCTACCTCAAAAAACAGAGCGGTAGATCTTGGTTTGCATTTTGACTCAGAAAGTGATCTTGACTCAGAAAAGGTTGGTGACCACTGGTATAGAATGATGATACACAAAAACATGTACTCTCATTAAATGACTAAAAGCGCTTGGACAGACAGGAGTTTAGGTTGACATTACATCCAGTATCTAAATGATCCACAGTTCTGTAAAAGCATGATAGTTTTGTTTTGTTGGCCACCAGTTGAAATGATTCTCGTATTACAGTAGGAGCCATGTGCTACTCTCACTACTGACTCCTAGAGGTTGTAAATATTATTTCATCCTGTGTACTTTGTTTTATAGATTGAGTAGGTACCCTAAAACCTACTCAGGTCGCAGTTGCAAATGAGAACTTGTTCTCAACTGACCTACCTGGTTAAATAAAGGTGAAATAAAAAAAAAAAAAAAAAAAAAACACCATTAAACTGTACTGTAGGTTCAGGAGCCTATTTTTGCAAGTTGTGTCCCAATTGGCACCCTATTCCCTGTTTAGTGCACTACTTTTGACCAAGGCCCCTTGTATACTATATAGGGATTAGGGTACCAATTGGGACACAACTTCTTTTTAAGGAACATAGAAAAGGTGAGGCTTGATACAACCCAAACACACCAAGCAAGACATTATTCATCTCTCCTCTCCTCTCATCTTGGCCTTGTGATTTATTCTCCTCCCCTGGTCGGAGGACAGGATGTGTATCAACAGCAGAATAGCTTTTTCTCTTCTCTCTCTGTCAACAACAACAAACTGGCTGGCTGTAGATGGAACACTCGAACACATTGGCTACTGTTGCCGTGGTGCTGGGGCGGTGCTTCCATCTTTTGGTTCTCCCGTCAGCTGCTCATGCTTTAATGGATCACTATAATTGGCTGAGTCGTTGGTTGCCGGCCGGTGTTGTGGGCTGGCGACTAGTGATCCGATGCTCTACGGCATGTGGTTGTGGGAGGAGGACTGATTGATGGAGTAGCTGACAGCTATGGGGAAGTGGTGGTTGGCTGGGGGTGGGGGTTGGTGGTGTGGGGTTGGCTGGGGGTGGGGGGGCAGATGCAGAGATGTAGTGTTGGCTGGGAGGAGGCTGGGGGTGGGGGTTGGTGGTGTGGGGTTGGCTTTTGGTGGGGGGGCATATGTGGAGGTTGACTGGGGGACTGTGGTCGTTGGGCTGGTGAGTGGCTGGAGGGGCAGCTGTTGGTTGTGAGGATGGGGGGCTGCCGTGGGGTTGTGGTGGGCTTGGGCTGTGGGGAGAGGCTGTGTTGGGTCTGGCTGCTGGTGACAGAGCCTCTGTCTCCTCCCCTGGGACAGACTGCTGGGACAGACTGCTGGGACACACTGCTGGGACACACTGCTGGGACACACTGCTGGGACAGACTGCTGGGACACACTGCTGGGACACACTGCTGGGACACACTGCTGGGACAGACTGCTGGGACACACTGCTGGGACACACTGCTGGGACACACTGCTGGGACCATCCACGGTCTGGACGTAATGAAGCTCCTGCCCTGCTGCTGACATTCCTTACATCCATCCATCCCTCATCCATCCCTCTCCCTCCATCCAACTCCTTCCTTCCTTCCATCCATCCATCCATCCATCCATCCATCCATCCATCCATCCATCCATCCATCCATCCATCCATCCATCCATCCATCCCTCTCCCTCCATCCCACTCCTTCCATCCATCCATCCCTCTCCCTCAATCCCACTCCATCTATCCCTCTCCCTCCATCCCACTCCCTCCATCCCTCTCACAGCTAATTTGTACACAGAAGCAGAAACCTGGGGGGGAATTGGCAGTATAGGTCCACATGACCTAAATTACAGTCTACATCAGGGCTGTAGACCAGTGCTGTAGACCAGTGTTGTAGACCAGAGCTGTAGACCAGGGCTGTAGACCAGAGCTGTAGACCAGGGCTGTAGACCAGGGCTGTAGATCAGAGCTGTAGACCAGGGCTGTAGACCAGGGCTGTAGACCAGGGCTGTAGACAGGGCTGTAGACAGGGCTGTAGACCAGAGCTGTAGACCAGGGCTGTAGACCAGAGCTGTAGACCAGGGCTGTAGACCAGGGCTGTAGACCAGGGCTGTAGACCAGAGCTGTAGACCAGGGCTGTAGAACAGGGCTGTAGTCCAGGGCTGTAGACCAGAGCTACATGGTCTACATGGATACAAACTGGTTTACCCTCCCTTGACACCTTCTGACACCCTTGACACCTTCTGGAAACAGAAGATACTCTACAGGAATGACGGAGTCCATCCAAATCATCTTGGCTCCTGGACTCTGTCCACACATTTCAAGACTGCGTTGAAACAATGACTTATCAATGACCCAAGACCAGCTCAGTTAATCCTCACCATCGTCATAATGCTGCATCAAATGTACATTATCATAGGGGCGTTGGCAGACACAAGGTAAGTAACTTAATTTATGTACCCCTAATTGCCCCCGAATACCTCTGTTAAGTCCCAAAAATAGCCCATATTAACATATGCAGCCCGAGAAACAAGGTCCATGAAGTAAATAACTTGCTTGTAACAGATGACGTTCATATTCTGACTATCTCTGAAACTCACTTAGATAATACATTTGATGATACAGTGGTAGCAATACATGTTTATAACATCTACCGAAAAGACAGAAATGCCAACGGGGCGGTGTTGCGGTCTATATTCAGAACCACATTCCTGTAAAGCTTAGAGACTATCTCATGTTAAATACTGTTGAAGTAATATGGCTACAGGTTCATCTGCCTCACCTAAAGCCCATTTTTGTGGGAAGCTGCTATAGACCACCAAGTGCTAACAGTCAGTATCTGGATAATATGTGTGAAATGCTTGATAATGTATGTGATATCAACAGAGAAATATATTTTCTGGGTGATTTAAATATTGACTGGCTCTCATCAAACTGCCCACTCAAGAAAAATCTCCAAACTGTAAACTGTGCCTGCAACCTGGTTCAGGATGTCAGTCAACCTACCAGGGTATTTACAAACAGCACAGGAATGTCTAACAGAACACAGAGGGTGCTCTTTAATGGAAGCCTCTCAAACATAATCCAGGTAGAATCAGGAATTCCCCAGGGCAGCTGTTTAGGCCCTTTACTTTTTTCAACCTTTACTAACGACATGCCACTGGCTTTGGTGGAAAAAGTACTCAATTGTCATACTTGAGTAAAAGTAAAGATACCTTAATAGAAAATGACTCAAGTAAAAGTGAAAGTCACCCAGTAAAATACTACTTGAGTAAAAGTCTAAAAGTATTTGGTTTTAAATATAAGTATCAAAAGTAAATGGAATTGCTAAAATGTACTTAAGTATAAAAAGTAAAAGTATAAACCATTTAAAATTCCTTATATTAAGCAAACCAGACGGCACAATTTTCTTGTTTTTTTATTATTGACGGATAGTCAGGGGTACAATCCAACACTCAGACATAATTTGCAAACGAAGCATTTGTGTTTAGTGAGTCCACCAGATCAGAGGCAGTAGGGGTAAGGTACCACAAAGAGGGACTTAGGACAATTACAGTTGGCTCAGAACAGGGCAACTTTGCTGGCCCTTAAAAGTACACAGAGAGCTAACATTAATGACATGCATGTCAATCTCTCATGGCTCAAAGTGGAAGAGAGATTGACTTCATCACTACTTGTTTTTATAAGAGGTGTTGACAAGCTGAATGCACCGAGCTGTCTGTTTAAAATACTAGCATACAGCTCGGACACCCATGCATACTCCACAAGACATGCCACCAGAGGTCTCTTCACCGTCCCCAGGTCTAGAACAGACTATAGGAGGCGTACAGTACTACATTGAGGCATGACTACATGGAACTCTATTCCACATCAGGTAACTGATGCAAGCAGTAGAATTAGATTTAAAAAAAACTGGTAAAAATACACCTTATGGAACAACGGGGACTGTGAAGACACACACAAAGGTTCAGACACATGCATACACACATTGTGATATTGTTGTATGCTGGTATTAAACATTTTGTATTGTAGATATGTAGTTATATAATAATGTTATATGATGTACTGTTTTATCTTTTGTTTTATATGTAATGGAAGTGCTTTAATATGTTTGGACCCCAGGAAGAGTAGCTGCTGCCTTGGCAGGAACTAATGGGGATCCCTGATAAATACATATACAAATACAACACTTAGCCTAGATGATGCATACTCAGAAACACTTGATTCCACCTAGCTGGGGATCCCTAATAAATACAAATACAAATACAGTGGGAGCCTATACAGAGTCTTTGTTCACCTGCCAGCCGTGACGACTAGGCTAGGGTGTCCTTCAGAGCACTCACCCAGTCCACAAATACGCATCAGTGAGATGGGGCATGTGAGGCAAGCAGTAGAGGAGTCACTATGCACTGTCCTTAATGAGAAGCTTTCTATCTTAACTTCTCTCTCTGTCCCGGCGACTCAAATTGATCTCTATAGTGGATACTTATGCAACTGGCTCTCCTCTCTTCTCCTCTCTGAGTTGCTCTCCTCTCGTGCTGCGCTGTGAGACCAGGGCAGGCAGCCCAGAATCGTTACTCTGATGCGAAGATTAGAATTAAATGATTGTCTCCTTGTAATGCTTTTGTGGATGGTTGAGTCTCCTCTTAAGATGACAGCCTGGCACAACCACTTATTCTCCTGAGAGACTCTCAACTCTCATCTAGTCATGTGGCTGCTGGCTCTGCATTGCTCTCCATCTCTCTCTCTCTCTTTATCTCTCTCTCTGTTTCTCTCTCTCTCTGTTTCTCTCTCTCCATATCTCTCTCCATCTCTCTCTCTTCTCTCTCTCTCTCGCTCTCTCTCTCTCTCTCTCTGCATCCTGGTCAAAACTCTCTGGAGGGATTGAGAGAGAGAGAGAGAGAGAGAGAGAGAGAGAGAGAGAGAAATGCAGAGTGTGATTTCTGAGTTGGTTTGGCATGTACAGGGGGAAAAATATACAGTCCCTTATCCTGTTCAAGGCTGTATTTCAGAAGGGTGTCCTGTTCTGTTTTATCTTGGGCACAGTTTACATACACAAAATGTCCATCCAAATCTTCTCTATTCACTTCCAACTGAGTCTACAGTACTATAGATTTTTTTCTGAGGATGGGAAATCAATGGAAAATAGGAATCAGACCTGACGATGATGCTGACGATGATGATGGTGATGAAGATGCTAGTGGGTCCCTCATTAGGGGTTCTTATCTCATAACTAATCAGAGCCCTGCTGGGGCCCTTCCTGTTGATGGCTAAGAGCCCCGCTTGCCTCACATCACATACCTTTCTATACACACTCACACACACTGTGTTGTTTTATCAACCAGCCCCTCCCGCTGGTCACCCAGGGGCCTCTATCCGCCACGGAGACCACTCGAATTAGCCCTGGTCATTTAGTACACACACACACACACACACAAAAGCATAAATCACTCCAATGGCATCCCCGTCCTGCACTGCATCCAAAAAGCTAAGATTTACACCCATGTCTAAGCATGGCCTGCAATCTGGAACCACTCCACAATGTCAACCCTCAAATTGGTTATTGATTTTACGATGAGGATATGAATCACGTGTTGCCAACACTGTTTAGAACGATGAGGCTATGAATCACGTGTTGCCAACACTGTTTAGAACGATGAGGCTATGAATCACGTGTTGCCAACACTGTTTAGATATATTTATAGCATTACCATTTGGATTAGAGCTGAAATGCAGTTGAAGATATTTATTTAGGTACTGTAAGGAAATACATGCATAAGTGCCATTAAAAATAGGGTAAGCATGATAAAATGTATAATATGAAACATTGAAAGAGATACTCAGTGTTATCCTTTATTTACCTCTTGCCAAAGCATATATAATAAATCAACTGTATAATAATAGTAATACACTGAAGAGAATCTTTCTGGCAGTAGAATGCAGCATTGTGAAAATGATCTCAAACTGTGAATGTCTTCTTCCATAACTCTTTTTTTATATATAAGCAGGAAATACAGAGAACTCCAACAATAATTTCTGGGAAACCTGGTAATTATGGGAATCTTAACCGAAATTTTCCAACCCTATCCGAATTTGTTTTTGGGATGTGATTAGTTGATAAAAAGCACCCACTTGTTGGTTATTCATGTGCAGATAGATTGAGCACTCAACCATTACTAGGGTTTATTTTCAATGCTTTATATGGATACAGTATAATTTCCCTTTTCTAGCAAACATTAATGATACAACTTTTTGAAAGTCTTAAAAGCAACCAGTCAAAATGAAATCATTCAATTACTTTGCAGTACAGAAATGCCTGTCGATGATTGGATAAAGTGACAAGAGTACTTGTACTTCTATCTATGACTTTTAGATGGAGTTCTGGGGCGGTGATACAGTACACTACCTAGTCTGCATCCAACTACTTTACCCACAGGGAATAGGGTGCCATGTGGGACGCACACCTTGTCTCAGCTCTTGGCATGTAACTGTAAGAGATAGCTATTAGTTAATAGGCCTTCACTTCTCGGCCAATTAGGCTCTGAGACGTTGTGTAAAAACAGAGCCAGATAGGAACCTCTTCCCCAAGAAAAAGCTCCTCCAGAAATGCCAGGCAGGTTATTATCAACATCCTTTAGTGAGGAAAACAGACAGCCATAGTTTGGCTTAATTGAACAATTTTAAGAATAGCAGTCTAGTGTGGTAGACGGTATTATTTTCTTTGAATTGACTTTTAAATGTCACTGACTGAATTGTCTGAATAACTGAAACACAAGATGACTATGTGAGAATGTTTTCTATCTAGTGTGGCAAAATGGCACCCTATTCCCTATTTGGTGCACTACTTTTGACTAGAGCCCATAGTCAAAGCTGGTCAGAAGTAGTGCACTATACAGTATGCAGTATGCTATTTGGGATGCACATCTAGATTCATTTCCGGAAAGAAATAGAAGTGTCATCATGCAGCGTTTGCTTTTCAGAGATGACTGGTTGCATCATGACTGAAGCTCTGAATCATATTCATAAATCAATGGAGTTGAACAACGTATTTAGATGACAATTATAGTTTTGGTTGGTATGAAACAGGATAATTGCCTATGGAATGGACTCATACGGTTTCCTTTATTATTTCTGATCCGTGTGCAAATGCTCAATTAGAGAAGATGATTCCAACTAAAGGGTGATCAGCCGTTCCAACATTAGAGCTGAATGCTGTACAAAGGAAGACAAGGGACAGCCTATTGGATAAATGTTAATTATGAACATACTGTGTGGGCTGGGCATTTGATCTCGTCTAGTTTCTATCCTCTCTGAGACAATAGAATAGAATAGAATAGAACAGAATAACATAGAATAGAACAGGTTAGTACAGTATTAAGAGTGTATGTCTCTCAGAGATGGACCTAAAAAGGCACATTTTCAGCAGGGTAGTAGGTTTGCTTTCACTGCAGCAGGGGTTATGGGTTCAATTCCTGCATGGGCCACATGTATTGAATATATGTGTCACTGTCCATGTTGACAGTTCTGTTTGTCGCTTTGGGTAAATGCGTCTACCACTCCACTCCACTCTATTCTACTCTACTCTACACTGCTCTGCTCTGTTCTGTTCTGCTCTGCTCTGCTCTAAAACACTGTTTCGTAACAGAACCACATAAACAGCCTGTCTCTTAACAGGGGAGAGATTTAAACAACAGTGTAGAGGACAGCTCTGAGCACCAGTCAGTCAATAGCAGTCAGCAGGTGAGCCTGTCTCTCTGTCTGCTGCGTGGCAGACACTGATCAGCACTGATGTTCCCACATCACCCATCGACAGGTGGGCTTCCTACATCCATGGATCCTAACCTGTCAAGTCCATCTGGACTGGACTGGTCAACGGGTGCCTAGTCAACATCTCAGTTGATACAGCATGGCGCTTGCAGCTTTAGGATAATGGGTTCGATAAGTAAACTATATGCACACATGACAAAGTCACTTTGGATAAAATTGTCTGCTAAATTAAATATCACTGTTATAATAATAATAATACTATAATAATAATAATAATATAATAATAATAATAATACACACTCTACCACATTCTCAGATATAAGGGTACAGTTAGGGTACAGTATTGTTCACTGGGGTACAAAAATATCAGAACACAGAGGTACACATAATGCTCTCACATTGTACAGTTCGCTACCTTTTAGGGTACATGTGTGGATAATCTAGTATAATGGTACATTTAGTCTCCGGTACTAGAGCATTGTCACCTTCCATGATCTGTTTATATTTTTTGTTGTCAAATTTTTATTTCCAGTTCTTCTCAGATGGCTTCAGGTGCTTTAAGATGCCAGAATGTGGGGAAAGTGACATCCATCGTTTGTACAAAATCATAGAATTTATATAATTAAATACAGTATCATATAATAATGTTTCCAACTGTCCAGTACCCCCAACAGTACATATTTTTGTTGTGGCCCTGGACAAGCACACCTATTTCTACCTGTCAACTAATCATCAAATCATCAAGTTGAATCAGCTGTGCTTGTCCGAGGCCACAACAAAAATATGTACTACAACAAAAATGTGTGCTGCTTGGGGTACTCAAGGACCGGAGTTGGGAAATACTGTCATATATTATATCAACTTAGATCATTCTCTGGAAAGCTCCAGAGCTCATAGGCTTCCTGTCTGTTGTGCTAATGTGAGGTACAGTTTCATAGTGTGTGTATCTCTCCACATAAAATAATGTAGACCCAATCAGATGCCAGTGGAGCCAAGCCATCTGCTAACTAACCAACAACTGTAACAATGTATTTGAGAGACAACAAGTGCTCATTGTGCAAATATATTTATGTTTTCAATAAACATTTGGAGACTAAATATAGTTTACATGTTGTCAACAATCTAAGCCAACCTCGTCTGTTTTGACCCATAGTTGCGCACGCGTAGGTTTTGTAGCTTAACAACCAACCCGTCTATAGAGTGGGTTAGACATTGAAATTGAATGAGTAGAATGGAGATACCCATTCAAGTCTATGTTCTGTGATGGGTGGACCGGTGGCCATTTTGAATATACCCATGAATGGATCTCCATTCTAGTTTTGATATTTCTATGGGTTAGAGAAGTGGCCTTATAATACACTCAAATTGACTCAGGCAAAACAGGCTGGTTGTTATACCTCCAATTATTGTGGAAGTTGACACCTAGATGTTCATTAGAGAGACTTGCTACGGTATACTGTAGGCTACTTCCATATACTTTATATTTTACGGATTGTGTCTGTGTGTGTCCCAAATGGCACCATATTCCCTACAGAGTGCAATACTTTCATGTTAGTAGAGCATTATGTAGGGAATAGGGTGCCGTTTGGGATACACACACTCTCTTGTTATTCCAAGGAGAAGCTAGCCTCGTGATATTTTGGAATCCATTTTATTTCTGGACATAAATATTATTTATCACAGTATTCTCTACACAGCACAAGGTTACAATATATTCTCATAAATATCTCTAATACAATTCAAGTGTGGATATCATATTGATTTTTTGATTAAAATAAATGTATGTATTTAACTACAAAAATAAATACACTTTTCAATGTTTTACTAGATTTGTATGCATTCACTGAAAATTCAATTGACTATCAAATAAATACAATTGATACAGCACAAACTACAGTACTCTCCCTATCACTAACGATAACATGAACGTGGACTTAGGGCTCGATTCAATCCGTAATGCTGAAGACCTGCATTGTAGTGTGGGTGAAATGTAAAAATAATTTCAGATTGAGCCGATATGCAGCGTTTACCGTGATTAGAGTGCGTACATTGCCTTTAAATGTGAATCAAGCTATATCGCTGATCTTCTGCGCTACTGATTGAATCAATGCCTTAGATTCCATAATATGAGTGGAACCACACATTAGACCATTATCAATATATAGAGAAATGCATCCCAAATGGCAACCTATTCCCTATATAGTGCACTACTTTTAAGCAAAGCCCTATGGACCCTGGTCAAAAGTAGTGCACTATAAAAGGAAAAGGGTGCATTCAAAATAAAAAGCGGTAAAAAACAGCATATCAACACCACTACTACATTCCTATTAATTTGCATAAAGTCACACAAACAGGTAACAAACATCTTCTTCCACAGAATCCCCACATCCACTTGATGAAGCGATATGAGACAATACTGAATCCTGCACACGATCTATACTACCTATATCTATGGAAATACCTCTAGAAATACTGTACTGTAAGCATATCAGTCAAAGGTTTAAGGCAAATCTGAGCATGTTTTGTATGGACTCATATACAGGTACAACAACAAGTAGACATGTTTGAATAGATTTTAAAGTTATTTTAAGTGCACTTAACGTGCATTTCTAAGACGTTTTCTTCTCAATGTGCGTGCATAGGGAAATACAGAGGGAGGGGGGACTATGTCATAAGGTGAGAATAAGTACATCTGATAAAAGACTTTCACAGTCACCTGGTTCACATTCAAATGCCCAGCAAAATACATTATTAACACAATAACATGTAACAGCAACAATTAACATTTAAACACTCTTGTCTTCGATATTTGTGATCACAATTAAAACAGGACAAACTGACAGGTTTTGAACATGAGACCATCATCAACAACATGCAGGGTTTTGATTGTTACAATAAGACACTTCTCTATTACACACAAGAGGACATTACTGTATTCTACGTTCTAACACATTCTACATTCTACTGTGACCAAAATATTGCTGACTACCAAAAATAGCTAAGATAATGAATAGATTTCATATGAATTGCATGTGCAAGCCTTGCTGCATAAGCAATTCTATTATTGCACAGCATACGGCATTTTATTCTTAATGTTTCTACACAACTACGAGTATACTGTTGAAACATACACGATGATTCACATTACATTATCACCACTTAGTGAAGCTCAGTTCATCCTACTGAACTGATGCAATAGGTAACACAAACATTTTCATTACTCAAACTATTGCGTCACATATACACATATATGACATGAAAAACATGGTTCACAGCACAAATATACTGATACATAGCAACTGTTGCTACTGAATTAAGAATCATTGAAGTGTTTTTTTTCTTAAGCAATGAGCTCCTGTATATCCGTCAACTGTTATTCTTTACATATTATGTATTTCATATAATTTCTTTAGAAACGTAAGTTAGAAATATAGAACATTAAAGTTCCTGTCATCCTTTAGACTTTACTTGATAGAAATCCCTCTTTGCCAAAGTCCTCATATTAACGATCTTAAACCTAGTTTACTTTAATCCCATTAGTTACAATATGATTAATGTTTGCATGACAAATGTGAATAATAATGGTATATTCCGGTATATATTTAGGAGTTGTTTTGACAAAGCTGATGAATATATATATGAATATATGTTGAGCGTACATACACTGAGATCATTTAGGAACTAGTTCATTCATCCTCTCTGTGAAGAGGAGCTGTCCGTCACTACAGTGCTGAAATAGCAGGCATGGCTTTAGTTTCCTATTAGTAGACCAGATATCTCTGCTCTGTATAGACTCCCACATAGTGTAATTGATGAATGAGAGTCTACATCATCGTTTCTACATCTATCTACATCTATATGTTTTCTTCCTTGTTTAATTATTTGTAGTCATTATAGCTAAATTATTTACTCTTAGTTTTATGTACATAGTTACATAGTTAAGGCTTCATATTTTCTGATTGACCGAGAGATAAAGACCTGATTGCACAAACACAAAAATACACACAGGACAACTAGTTAACACTCCTTTTACGACATACCGGGACGCGTCGGAAGTTGAGTGTGACTCTGAAGCTGTCGTAATACTGACTTACTTCCCTGTTTTCTGAAGTGTGCTTGGAGGCTTGGTGCCTGCTCCTTGGCTTTTCTCAACCGCCTTCGAGGCAGCAGGAGCAGGGGTGCTCTGAGGCTTATTACTGTTCTTGCACAGATCCCTCATCTCTACGAGGCCCTCGTCCAGAGCCCTGATGAACACGGCCGAGCAGGTCTCGGTGCTACCGTGGAAGCTGGTCACGCTGAAGAGGAGGTGGTCTGACTGGGGGTTGTAGCAGCACCCGTACCCGTTAGGAACCACCGGGCCATAGCAGCAGAACATCTCCACTGTGGTAGGGACCTGAGGAGGATGTATACCAGTTAATAGCCATCTACCAGTGGCTAATACCCATCTACCTGATTGATTTAGTGTTCTGTTACTCATGGGGAAACTACGTCACCACAAAATCTACAGGAAGAGCTCGAAAATTCAAGCCCATTGGGTGCTGCAATAGATTTACATTAGAAGTGCCCATTCAAGAAGGCTCAAGGTTATTGGCCACAGATAAAACAACGTCAAATTACGTTATATCTACAGTAGCTTTGATTGGACTGATCATGTCAACATCATACTTTCAAAATCTTAGCTAGTAAGCTAGACAAGCAGTCATCATCATTAATCAAGTAGACAATTTACTGGCAAATCCTTTTCAATCCTTGTCATATGAAGAGAAATTATAGATAAAATGTATTGGTGCTTGTCGGCCATTGGACATCAACATTACACAATAAGTTGGAAATCAAAAATCAACCATGAGTGGTTTGGAAGGAATCAGTGGCTAACTGCAAGCGTTGCAAAGCAATTACTACTCAGTGGAGAGGGTGTGTGGTCCAACTCTGGGTTTAAGAGTTTTCTTTTCCAAGCTTAGAAGGATAAACATTCACATGCAACACCATGAACCAGAAAAAGGTTGAATACATCTGTCAATCCTGCATGACTTCTGCCACCTTCAAAACAACTGGAAACTCAGAACTGGGAAATCTCAGACTTGGGAACTTGGAACTTAGAAGGAGCCTTTTGGACCTTGCTGTGCGGTAGCATAGAAAACAGTCTATGATTTGGGTGACTAGAGTCTTTGACAATTTATTGGGCCTTCCTCTGACACCACCTAGTATATAGGTCCTGGATGCCAGGAAGCTTGGCCCCAGTGATGTACTGGGCCGTACGCACTACCCTCTGTAGCGCCTTATGGTCGGATGCCGAGCTGTTGCCATACCAGGCAGTGATGCAACCGGTCAGGATGCTCTCGATGGTGCAACTGTAGAACTTTTTTAGGATCTGAGGACCCATGCCAAGTTTTTTCAGTCTCCTGAGGGGAAAAAGATGTTGTCGTGCCCTCTTCACGACTGTCTTGGTGTTTTTGAACGGTAATAGTTTGTTGATGATGTGGAAGCTCTCGACCCGCTCCACTACAGCCCTGTCAATGTGAATGGGGGCCTGTTCGGTCCTCCTTTTCCTGTAGTCCACGATCAGCTCCTTTGTCTTGCTCCCGTTGAGGTAGAGGTTGTTGTCCTGGCACCACACGGCCAAGTCTCTGACCTCCAAAGCGGTAGCTCTAGCATTTACCTTCGGGTGGATGTTGATAAAATTGACACTGCCATCTACTCAGGTATACTCAGGTATACTTAACTAGGGATGTATAAGTAGTTACATTAACTGTTGCTGATTACTTCATAGATTATTTATATTATGTAATAAACTGTTATAACACAATTGTTTGAAATAATGTTCTTGTCATCTAGCTGCTTGTAAAATACTGAGATTAGATGTGTGCATTCATGACTTTGGATAAAAGCGTCAGCTAAATTGCACATATTATATAGTATATATTTTGCCTGCACTAGCAATAGCCACATAGCAAAGTGATGACTAGAGGGTATACCTGACTAGTGGAGAGAATGAACTGGTTACTGGACACATAGGTTTCATCTGTGAAGATCTCCGGCCTCTCCATCTTGAGCTCTTGTGAGATCTCTCTGAGTCCTAGAAGGTGATTGTCTATTCCCAACCCTGTAATAGCCTGCGAAAAACCAAGAATCCTTAGAGCTCCATGTATTTAAGCAGGTTAGGGCCCAATTCAATCAGATCTGCTTTAGCCAACATCCACATAGCTTTTGGCAGTGTCGGAGGTGAAACTGCGTTAGAGCTGTCAAATCCACAAGTGGCTACTGGCATTTTAACTAAAGTGGACATTGCCACTGGCTGCACAGAGTCGCATTAAGAGAAATCCCATGTAGCCTTGTTTACAAGTTCGAACACTGGAATGTGGAATCTACACCTCGATTAGGCTGATATAAATCCTCATTATTTAGTTGAATGATTTTCAATTTGAGCGTCATTATTTCTATATAGGCTACACTCTCTCATTATGAACTTTTAACGTGAGTGGGGCGGGTGTGGCTTCGTGACAATGATCACAAGAGCAGCTGCTCCGATTTGACAGCTCCAAAGCCGCTCCACCTCTAACACCGCCAAAGCATCAGCTATCGCCGGTTAATGCCTGATCTGATTGAATCTAGGCCTTAAATTAGATGTTTCTCTTGATCAAATGGACTTATACAGTGGACAGTTCATTCAAATATCTGCACTTACTGCGATTGTGTAATTTGTCTGGGCGTTAATCGCATCCCACAATCGTTTAATCTTTTCTGAATCCTGTAAAATTAAATACAAACAAGATCACAATAAGTAATTACATTAAGTATTATGAGCTGAATATGATTACTCCACCTTGAACATGTTATGAGAGGAGACAAGGAGTCATATGAGAGATTGTGCTTGAAATCTGTAGAGAGAACAGCTGCTTTTGTGTGTGTTTATGTGTGTGTGTGTGTGTGTGTGTGTGTGTGTGTGTGTGTGTGTGTGTGTGTGTGTGTGTGTGTGTGTGTGTGTGTGCGTGCGTGCGTGCGTGCGTGCGTGCGTGCGTGCGTGCGTGTGTGTGTGTGCTTCTCTGCATTCATCATTGCTTGCTTGTGTGTTTGTGGCTGGAACCATGGACTCTCGACTCTGGTGGGAGGGAGGCATCAGCACCAGTTAAGAGGACATGATGAACAGTATAATGGGAGTAGCCCAGTAATTGGAGGTCTAAGTAAGAAAAATGACTCACAGAGAGAGAGGCCTTCTCGTCCGTCATGGCCTTAACAAAGGCCAGAGCCTCGGAGGTAGCTGAGCGGATGTTGTCCACACGCCCCTCATGGAAACGACGGATAGACGCACTTTCATAAGTGGACACCAGCCTTCCATTGCATCTGAGAAATCACAAATAAAAAATAGATAATTACTGTTTATCAATGGAGTCACTTCTGTACATTCACTTTGTGTGAAGTTTTTGTTGTTTTAAAATGACTGTCATTAATTATCAAACAATGGATTAAAATGAATAGCAGATACAGTATTATAAGTAATATTGTTAAAACTACCAACCACCTTTTAGATACATATCAGACAGGTGTACTGTACCTGTAGAATGCCAGTTGTAGAGCCACCTGTATGTATGCATCTGGGCTCATCTTCTGTTTCTTGATGAATTCTTTTCCATAGACCTCAAACTTGTGCACATCCATGTCCAGATCTCTAACCAGCCTGAGGAATACAAAACATTGATGAATATAAAACAACATTTGGATTCAAAATGCAGTGGTTATTGTGGTGAGGGGGCTTAAGGGTGCCTGTGTGTGTGTGTGTGTGTGTGTGTGTGTGTGTGTGTGTGTGTGTGTGTGTGTGTGTGTGTGTGTGTGTGTGTGTGTGTGTGTGTGTGTGTGTGTGTGTGTGTGTGTGTGTGTGTGTGTGTGTGTGTGTGTGTGTGTGTGTGTGTGTGTGTGTGTGTGTGTCTTACCTCTGTAGTCTCTCAGCAGAGGCCTTTAGGAGGCCCTGGATGTTGGGCGTGGTCTTCCAGAGCAGTCTGGCAGGAGTAGGAAGCTCCGACACGCTGGTGGCCCTCCCCATCTTGGAGGGACTTCCAGTCCTGTGGCGAGAGCACGTCACATGACTTCCTTAGAATCATGTATTATTATTTATTATAATTTACTATTAATCAACAGTGTGCTGCTTTATGACAGACCTCAAATGTGAAAGATGTGATTTAACATTTAATGTAACAATCTGTCTCTTAACTATATTGCATAGAAACCACAATAAAACCTTGGGGGATACCAGTTGTCAACTCCACATATATTTATGCATGGATGCATGCATGTTTGGTTCCTTTGCTTACATAAATTTCATCAGGTATTCAGTACATGCCACCAGAACGATCCCCTCGAAGGGTGAGTGCTCGCACACCGTTCCGCAGACTCCGTCCTCCCCTACAACAAACTGAAATAGAGGAGGGTTACACATCCTGCAAGGAACTGTCTACGTGTCTTTCTATTACATTTCATGGGCTCAGGGCCCGTATTTATAAAGCATCTTAGAGTAGGAGTGCGGATCTAGGATCAGGTCAACTCGGTCTATATTATCTTATTCTGTATTATCTTCTGTAAAATGAAAAACTGGTCCTAGATCAGCACTCATACTCTGAAACACTTTATGAATATGGGCCGAGCGCTGTATAGCCATTGGCATGGCCCTACCTGCATTGGCTTGTCATACCAGCGGTTCGCCCCCATCTTCTCATGGCCTCCTCCATGGAGCATCAGCAGGGCTCGGCTGGTATCCCCGACCTCCATCCCACTGGGATCGTCCAGACACACCACACACAGACACTTCTCCATCACAGCCAACGACGCTCTGTTTACTGAATCTGAGGGAGGGAGGGAGGGAGGGAGGTAGGGAGAGAGAGAGGGAGAGAGGGAGAGATTATGTCCAAAAAGATGTGTTTTTATAGTCTTGCCATGATATATTTTTTGTTATTATATATTATATTATATTATATTATTATATTATTACTTAATATTTTTATAGTTATGATATAACGTAGACTATAAGATGTCTGAAGTGAAACCTTTGATGAGCACGTCTCTAGCCTGGGCCCATTCTGTTCTTCCATCAGACGTCAGCAGACCAAACGGAGGCTGTCTCTCCTCTGCGTTCTCCGCCATCTTCACTATCTTCTCCAACTGGGTTAAGATGTCCATTTCTTTCAGCTTTTTATTGTTTACCACTAGGTCCAACGCAAAGAACTGAGAAGAGGAAAAACAATATTTTTAGGATTAGGATTTATTTTATTGTCCCTGAGGGGAAATTAGTCATAAACATTAAAAGGTGTTCAAATATTTACAGGTTAAAACATACATTTGATTTAATGTGCTTTATTATAGGACCTCAAAATAGATTACTGGTATTAGAAAATCTATGTAGCAACGTATAACTCAAACAGGCTGTTAGAAAATAAAACATGCAAATACAAACACATCAGTCATTAGAACTAAAGTCCTGCTGTACATCGCTCCATACGGTAGCTGGCTAACTAAAGTCCTGCTGTACATCGCTCCATACGGTAGCTGGCTAACTAAAGTCCTGCTGTACATCGCTCCATACAGTAGCTGGCTAACTAAAGTCCTGCTGTACATCGCTCCATACGGTAGCTGGCTAACTAAAGTCCTGCTGTACATCGCTCCATACCGTAGCTGGCTAACTAAAGTCCTAATGTACACCACTCCATACCGTAGCTGGCTGACTAACTCTGAATACTTCTGAAGGCACTGGAGAAATCAGGAGAAAGTTGTTTCTGGCCTCTTGGAATCCCAAATACTGACCTCTCGGAATCCCAAATCACATCACAGACTAGAAACCAATAAATACAGTTATATTGCAACACCAATATCTCTTGTCAATGTGGACAGACAACATTTTGGATGTAGCTGTACACTAGAGATAATTGAGATCTAAGAATAGCCTCCTCCTTTAGAGGCAATTAAGTCCATAGAGATACAATAAATGTGTTATATTTAATTATATGATTGAATACGCATCCCAAATGGCACCTTATTCCCTATATAGTAAACTATCACAGATTACAAATGGAAACCCAGCCGCAAGCTGCCTAGTGACGCAAGCCTACCAGACAAGCTAAATTCCTTCTATGCTTGCTTCGAGTCAAGCAAAACTGAACCATTTATGAGAGGACCAGCTGTTCCAGATGACTGTGTGATCACACTCTCCGTAGCCGGTGTGAGTAAGACCTTTAAACAGGTCAACATTCACAAGGCTGCAGGGTAAGATGGTATACCAGCATGTGACCATCTGGTAAGTGTCTCCACTGACCCAGTCTCTAATACCTACATATTTCAAGCAGACCACCATAGTCCCTGTGCCCAAGAATGCCAAGGTAACCTGTCTAAATGACTATCGCCCTGTAGCACTCACATCTGTAGCCATAAAATGCTTTGAAAGGCTGGTCATGGCTCATCCCAGACACCCTGGACCCCCTTAAATTTGCATACCGCCCCAACAGATCCACAGATGACACAATCTCTATTGCACTCCACAAGAGGAACACCTATGTGAGAATGCTGTTCATTGACTACAGCTCAGCGTTCAACACCATAGTGCCATCCAAACTTATCACTAAGCTAAGACCCTGGGAATGAACACCTCATTCTGCAACTGGATCCTGGACCTCCTGACGATCCGCCCCCCAGGTGGTGAGGGTAGGCACTGCCAGGTCAAAGACCTGGCAGTGCCAGAACACCATGCTCCCTCAACGTCAGAAAGACAAAGGAGCTGATCGTGGACTACAGGAAATGGAGGGCAGAGCAATCCCCCATTCACATCGACAGGGCTGTAGTATAGCGGGTCGAGAGCTTCAAGTTCCTCTTTGTCCACATCACTAAGGATCTATAATGGTCCACACACACCATCACAGTCGTGAAGAAGGCACGACAATGCCTCTTCCTCCTCAGGAGGCTGAAAAGTTTTGGCATGGGTCCTCAGATCCCCAAAAGTATAATGCAGCTTTAAATAGTTAACCAATAGGTCTATCGGCATTGACTTTTTTTGCACTAACTTCTTTGATTCATCACACATTGCTGCTACTGTTTACTATCTGTCACTTTATCACTACCTACAGTGGGGAGAACAAGTATTTGATACACTGCCGATTTTGCAGGTTTTCCCACTTACAAAGCATGTAGAAGTCTGTAATTTTTATCATAGGTACTCTTCAACTGTGAGTGACGGAATCTAAAACAAAAATCCAGAAAATCACATTGTATGATTTTTAAGTAATTAATTTGCATTTTATTGCATGACATAAGTATTTGATACATCAGAAAAGCAGAACTTAATATTTGGTACAGAAACCTTTGTTTGCAATTACAGAGATCACACGTTTCCTGTAGTTCTTGACCAGGTTTGCACACACTGCAGCAGGGATTTTGGCCCACTCCTCCATACAGACCTTCTCCAGATCCTTCAGGTTTCGGGGCTGTCGCTGGGCAATACGGACTTTCAGCTCCCTCCAAAGATTTTCTATTGGGTTCAGGTCTGGAGACTGGCTAGGCCACTCCAGGACCTTGAGATGCTTCTTATGGAGCCACTCCTTAGTTGCCCTGGCTGTGTGTTTCGGGTCGTTGTCATGCTGGAAGACCCAGCCACGACCCATCTTCAATGCTCTTACTGAGGGAAGGAGGTTGTTGGCCAAGATCTCGCGATACATGGCCCCATCCATCCTCCCCTCAATACGGTGCAGTCGTCCTGTCCCCTTTGCAGAAAAGCATCCCCAAAGAATGATGTTTCCACCTCCATGCTTCACGGTTGGGATGGTGTTCTTGGGGTTGTACTCATCCTTCTTCTTCCTCCAAACACGGCGAGTGGAGTTTAGACCAAAAAGCTCTATTTTTGTCTCATCAGACCACATTACCTTCTCCCATTCCTCCTCTGGATCATCCAGATGGTCATTGGCAAACTTCAGACGGGCCTGGACATGCGCTGGCTTGAGCAGGGGGACCTTGCGTGCGCTGCAGGATTTTAATCCATGACGGCGTAGTGTGTTACTAATGGTTTTCTTTGAGACTGTGGTCCCAGCTCTCTTCAGGTCATTGACCAGGTCCTGCCGTGTAGTTCTGGGCTGATCCCTCACCTTCCTCATGATCATTGATGCCCCACGAGGTGAGATCTTGCATGGTGCCCCAGACCTAGGGAGATTGACCGTCATCTTGAACTTCTTCCATTTTGTAATAATAGCGCCAACAGTTGTTGCCTTCTCACCAAGCTGCTTGCCTATTGTCCTGTAGCCCATCCCAGCCTTGTGCAGGTCTACAATTTTATCCCTGATGTCCTTACACAGCTCTCTGGTCTTGGCCATTGTGGAGAGGTTGGAGTCTGTTTGATTGAGTGTGTGGACAGGTGTCTTTTATACAGGTAACAAATTCAAACAGGTGCAGTTAATACAGGTAATGAGTGGAGAACAGGAGGGCTTCTTAAAGAAAAACTAACAGGTCTGTGAGATCCGGAATTCTTACTGGTTGGTAGGTGATCAAATACTTATGTCATGCAATAAAATGCAAATTAATTATTTAAAAATCATACAATGTGATTTTCTGGATTTTTGTTTTAGATTCCGTCTCTCACATTTGAAGTGTACCTATGATAAAAAATTACAGACCGATACATGCTTTGTAAGTAGGAAAACCTGCAAAATCGGCAGTGTATCAAATACTTGTTCTCCCCACTGTATATGTACATATCTACCTCAATTACCTGGTACTCCTGCACATGGCCTCAGTACTGGTACCCTGTGTATATAGACAAGTTATCATTACTCATTATATAGTTATTATTACATGTTTTTTTATGTCTCTCTGTATTGTTGGGAAGGGCCCATAAGAAAGCATTTCACTGTTAGTCCACATCTGTTGTTTACGAAGCATGTGACAAAGAAAATGGTATAATTTGATTTGATATAATGCACTACTTTTGACCAGGGCCCATACGGATAGCAATCTTAGGGCTGAATTCAATCTGTAGCGCTAAAGACCTGCGCTACTGCGCAATATAAATTTAAAGGCAATATTCCCGCGTTCGTGGAGACTGCGTTCACTGTAAACGCTGTAGACGTCGGCTCAATCGGAAATCACCTTTAAATTTCAATCACGTCCTTAGTCTCTCTCTGACCTGGTTCTTGCATGCCACGATGATGTGCTCCTGCTCAGTCGACCCAGTCTTGTGGATGACGAGGGTGTCCCTCTTGTGGCCGGGGAGACGGTATGTGTTGAAGAGACGGTAATACTGCTTCATACACAGAGGGGTCCCAGCCAGCTGGCCTCGAGCAAAGTCCACAGGCAACGACCGCCTGTCACACCCCAAGGCCCAGGAGACACACAGACACAGAGACTAAAGACAACCCTCAGCTGATCTGGAGAGGATATTTATATTATACGTGTACTCTGTTTCTGTATAAATAAATACTTGTTTGTTCTATCTTCTAGATGAGGTCTGTATACTCTGTTTCTATGTGTTGTTTATGATAAATAGTCCACAGGCAACAGAAAACCAGCAGGCTCTGGACCTCATTAGTTATCAGGTAGAACAGAAAACCAGCAGGCTCTGGACCTCATTAGTTATCAGGTAGAACAGAAAACCAGCAGGCTCTGGACCTCATTAGTTATCAGGTAGAACAGAAAACCAGCAGGCTCTGGACCTCATTAGTTATCAGGTAGAACAGAAAACCAGCAGGCTCTGGACCTCATTAGTTATCAGGTAGAACAGAAAACCAGCAGGCTCTGGACCTCATTAGTTATCAGGTAGAACAGAAAGCCAGCAGGCTCTGGACCTCATTAGTTATCAGGTAGAACAGAAAGCCAGCAGGCTCTGGACCTCATTAGTTATCAGGTAGAACAGAAAGCCAGCAGGCTCTGGACCTCATTAGTTATCAGGTAGAACAGAAAACCAGCAGGCTCTGGACCTCATTAGTTATCAGGTAGAACAGAAAAACAGCAGGCTCTGGACCTCATAAGGTAAGAGTTGAATACACCTGTTCTAGATTGTCTATATATTCTGTTTATAGATAAAAGTGTTATTTTCCCCATGTATATTCTAGGATATAGATTATCTTTATACTTTCCTTCTGCAGTATAGAATAGAATAGAAACGTTATACGGTAGACATATTGTATTTAAGGGCACTCACGTGTCAATACGTTCCTTGTACTCCAGAACTCCTGTGATGAGATGAGCAGCGAATCTGAGAATATGGAGAATAGAAAGACGGATTCAGCACACAGCACACAACACCATTAAGACTGGCACAATACAAAGAGTACATGTAACAGTGTCATTTAATTACTGCATCCGTTGTTAAATATACTTTTCTTATACAATTTACAATATACAGTATAGTCTAAACTATACTCTACAATATACTCTACTCTATACACTACAATATACTCTACACTATACTCTAAACTATACTCTACAATATACTCTACTCTATACACTACAATATACTCTACACTATACTCTAAACTATACTCTACAATATACTCTACACTACACTCCACACTATACTCTACACTATAATCTACAATATACTCTACAATATACTCTACACTACACTCCACACTATACTCCACACTATACTCTACACTATAATCTACAATATACTCTACACTATACTCTACACTATACTCTACACTATACTCTACAATATACTCTACAATATACTCTACACTATAATCTACAATATACTCTACACTATACTCTACACTATACTCCACATTATACTCTACATTATACTCTACAATATACTCTACAATATACTCTACACTATACTCTACACTACACTCTACAATATACTCTACACTATACTCTACACTATAATCTACAATATACTCTACACTATACTCTACAATATACTCTACAATATAGTCTACACTATACTCTACACTATACTCTAAACTATACTCTACACTATAATCTACAATATACTCTACAATATACTCTACACTATACTCTACAATATACTCTACAATATACTCTACACTATACTCTACAATATACTCTACACTATAATCTACAATATACTCTACACTATACTCTACACTATACTCTACACTATACTCTACACTATACTCTACACTATACTCCACATTATACTCTACATTATACTCTACAATATACTCTACAATATACTCTACACTATACTCTACACTACACTCTACAATATACTCTACACTATACTCTACACTATAATCTACAATATACTCTACACTATACTCTACAATATACTCTACAATATAGTCTACACTATACTCTACACTATACTCTAAACTATACTCTACACTATAATCTACAATATACTCTACAATATACTCTACACTATACTCTACAATATACTCTACAATATACTCTACACTATACTCTACAATATACTCTACAATATACTCTACACTATAATCTACACTATACTCTACACTATAATCTACAATATACTCTACACTATAATCTACAATATACTCTACAATATACTCTACACTATACTCTACAATATACTCTACAATATACTCTACAATATACTCTACACTATAATCTACAATATACTCTACACTATACTCTACACTATACTCCACATTATACTGTACACTATACTCTACAATATACTCTACACTATACTCTACACTATAATCTACAATATACTCTACACTATAATCTACAATATACTCTACAATATACTCTACACTACACTCCACACTATACTCCACACTATACTCTACACTATAATCTACAATATACTCTACACTATACTCTACACTATACTCTACACTATACTCTACAATATACTCTACAATATACTCTACACTATAATCTACAATATACTCTACACTATACTCTACACTATACTCCACATTATACTCTACATTATACTCTACAATATACTCTACAATATACTCTACACTATACTCTACACTACACTCTACAATATACTCTACACTATACTCTACACTATAATCTACAATATACTCTACACTATACTCTACAATATACTCTACAATATAGTCTACACTATACTCTACACTATACTCTAAACTATACTCTACACTATAATCTACAATATACTCTACAATATACTCTACACTATACTCTACAATATACTCTACAATATACTCTACACTATACTCTACAATATACTCTACACTATAATCTACAATATACTCTACACTATACTCTACACTATACTCTACACTATACTCTACAATATACTCTACAATATACTCTACACTATAATCTACAATATACTCTACACTATACTCTACACTATACTCCACATTATACTCTACATTATACTCTACAATATACTCTACAATATACTCTACACTATACTCTACACTACACTCTACAATATACTCTACACTATACTCTACACTATACTCTACAATATACTCTACAATATAGTCTACACTATACTCTACACTATACTCTAAACTATACTCTACACTATAATCTACAATATACTCTACAATATACTCTACACTATACTCTACAATATACTCTACAATATACTCTACACTATACTCTACAATATACTCTACAATATACTCTACACTATAATCTACACTATACTCTACACTATAATCTACAATATACTCTACACTATAATCTACAATATACTCTACAATATACTCTACACTATACTCTACAATATACTCTACAATATACTCTACAATATACTCTACACTATAATCTACAATATACTCTACACTATACTCTACACTATACTCCACATTATACTGTACACTATACTCTACAATATACTCTACAATATACTCTACACTATAATCTACATTATACTCTACACTATACTCTACACTATACTCCATATTATACTCTACACTATACTCTACAATATACTCTACAATATACTCTACACTATAATCTACAATATACTCTGCACTATAATCTACATTATACTCCACACTATACTCTACAATATACTCTACAATATACTCTACAATATACTCTACAATATACTCTACAATATACTCTTCTTCATACACTTTTCTCCATATATATATATATTTATATATACAGTATATGTATTACTGAATTGTAATTGTAATTGTAATTGTTCTGCATGTGTGCATATTTTATTCATCCATATTCCTCATTTAAATATCCACATATACTGATTGACAAACAGTTACAGGCTGTTACTTTAAAAAGTCTGTTTGTTCATCTGCATCTGCTCATGATGCTTCAAACACACGCAAGACGCACCACAACCCCCTCCCCCATCTCTCATTGGAGAGCTATAATCAAATTTCTACTATATTATAGGGCTATGCTGTGTGTGTGTGTGTGTGTGTGTGTGTGTGTGTGTGTGTGTGTGTGTGTGTGTGTGTGTGTGTGTGTGTGTGTGTGTGTGTGTGTGTGTGTGTGTGTGTGTGTGTGTGTGTGTGTGTGTGTGTGTGTGTGTGTGTGTGTGTGTGTGTGTGTGTGTGTGTGTGTGTGTGTGTGTGTGTGTGTGTGTGTGTGTGTGTGTGTGTGTGTGTGTGTGTGGATAGTGGGCGGTGTGTGTATCTAGACAGGGAGTAAAACACAGCATCACGTCAGTCCTGGTGTTTTCTGTCATTTGTCTCAGTGTTAATGTGTTCAAACCCCAGATCAATATATAAAGTTGGCTACACCACACACACACACACACACACACACACACACACACACACACACACACACACACACACACACACACACACACACACACACACAGATACTTATACCCCTGTATGGAGGCTAAGGATGGGGAGGAGGAGGGAAGTCAACTAGGCAGGCCACCAGTCTCAGCGGACTGCTTAGATCTGTCACTCCCAATCTAATAAGAGTCACTGTCGGTCTATTAGGAGGCTGTTCTGGAGGTCCTGGTAGTTTTCACTTAGCTCACTGTGAGCTGACAAAAGCTAATGTTGGGTTACAGTACACAGTCTGGATCTGGATAGTCGTGTGTGTGTGTGTGTGCGTGTGTGTGTGCGTGTGGGTGTGGGTGTGCGTGTGTATGCGCGTGCATTTGTGTGTGTGTTGTCTGTCAGGCTGGCAGACCACAGCTCATTTAATAAGCAGCAGAGATGTAGAGAAGAGATTATGCACACTGGCTACTGATACTCTCCATGTACTGCAGCTTGTAAATTTGGTTTGGTTTATGCCTGCTGAAAACATTGTTGTAAATCTGCTTTGGTTTATGCCTGCTGAAAATATTGTTGTAAATCTTGTTTGGTTTATACCTGCTGAAAATATTGTTGTAAATCTTGTTTGGTTTATGCCTGCTGAAAACATTGTTGTAAATCTGGTTTGGTTTATACTTGCTGAAAACATTGTTGTAAATCTGGTTTGGTTTATTCCTGCTGAAAACATTGGTGTACATTTTGGTTTGAGTGAGTCTTTCACATACCTGAGTGAGTCTGTCACATACCCGAGGGAGTCTTTCACATACCTGAGTGAGTCTTCCACATACCTGAGTGAATCTTTCACATACCTGAGTGAGTCTTTCAACATACCTGAGTGAATCTTTCACATACCTGAGTGAGTCTTTCACATAGCTGAGTGAGTCTTACACATACCTGAGTGAGTCTTTCACATACCTGAGTGAGTCTTTCACATACCTGAGGGAGTCTTTGCGATCTGTAAAGTTTTGTTTTGGGAAGACCATGGCAGGATTGGAGTTGACTGGAAGGGCCAATCTCTGATTCAAATACATATCTTCCAGCCAGTAGTCATAAACCTGAGAGAGAGAGAGAGAGAGAGAGAGAGAGAGAGAGAGAGAGAGAGAGAGAGAGAGAGAGAGAGAGAGAGAGAGAGAGAGAGAGAGAGAGAGAGAGAGAGAGAGAGAGAGAGAGAGAGTGTGTGTACATGTTGTCAAGGTGCTCCTGCAGGTTTTTAAACTGTGGCTTTGTTGAACTGGCTTCAAACACAATACTGAAAAGGTATTCTTAGAATGGAATCTCATGGGCATCAGTGTTAAAAGCCATCAACATCATGAGTGCACTGTGTATCATAGCAAGATGGAGGGGAGGAGGGGAGGAGGGGAGTAGAGGATGGGAGAAGCTGCAGCAGGAGGAGTGGGAGTTTGATAGATATCAGAGAGAAAGAGAGGACAAAAGGACTAGAGGAGGAGAGGAGGAGAGAGTGTGGCGGAAGAGTGGGAGTTTGATAGATATCAGAAAGCTACTTTAATTCAGGACTGACTGATAATCTAAGTGGCCAGTGATGGATCGGTCCTGCAGACACCAACTGGCAGATCAGATAGATCTATGGCCACAGCTTTAGTTCTTTCTTCCTTCCGTTGCCAGCTGTTATTGATGGTCCAAGTGTATTGGGCCATTTATGGAGTTGATAGTGTCTTCGATCACAGTGTGGAGACTCTACAGTCTTTATGGACAGGTCTCCAATGGGTTATCAGAGGAGATTGTTTAGCTTTCCGTTATTGACACACTCCTGATGTATCACACCTTTAGGTCGTGTTTACTTCTACTTGGGGTCTGCAATGTATCACCCTTAAGTGATGTCGAGGTATACTGTACACTCTTGGAAAAAAGGGTTATTTGGCTGTCCCCATAGGAAAACCCTTTTTGGTTCCAGGTAAAACCCTTTTTGGTTCCATGTAGAACCCTTTTGGGTTTCATGTAGAACACTCTGTAGAAAGGGTTCTACAGTGCCTTCAGAAGGAATTCATACCCCTTGACTTATTACACATTTTGTTTTTTTACAACCTGAAATCCAAATGGATTACATTTATTTTTTTCTCACCCATCTACACACAATACCCCATAACGACAAAGTGAAAACATGTTTTTAGAAATTTTAGCAAATTTATTGAAAATTAAATTTACATACATATTCACACTCCTGAATCAATACTTTGTAGAAGCACCTTTGACAGTGATTACAGCTGTGAGTCTTTCTTGGTAAGTATCTAAGAGCTTTCCACACCTGGAATGTGCAACATTTGCCAATTTATTATTTTCAAAATTCTTTAAGTAGATTTAAATAAAAAATGTAACTCGGCCACAGGAACATTCACTGTCTTCTTGATAAGCAACTCTAGTGTATATTTGGGCTTGTGTTTAAGGGTATTGTCCTGCTGAAAGGTGAAATAATATCCTGGTGGAAAGCAGACTGAACCAGGTTTTCCTCTAGAATTTTGCCTTTGCTTAGCTCCATTCCGTTTCTTTTTTATCCTTGAAAATATGGACAGTGGTACTCAGTAATGTGTTGTATTAGATTTGCCCCAAACATAACACTTTGTATTCAGGACAAAAAGTGAATTGCTTTACCACATTTTTTTCAGTATTACTTTAGTGCCTTATTGCAAACAGGATGCATGCTTTGGAATATTTTATTCTGTACAGGCTTACTTCTTTTCACTCTGTCAATTAGGTTAGTATTGTGGAGTAACTACAATGTTGTTGTCAGTTTTCTCCTATCACTTTTAAAGTCACCATTGGCCTCATGGTAAACCTCATGGTTTCCTTCCTTTTCGGAAACTGAGTTAGGAAAGACACCTGTATCTTTGCAGTGACTGGGTGTGCTGATACACCATCCAAAGCGTAATGAATAACATGCTCAAAGGGATATTAAATGTCTGCAAAAAAATGTGGGGATCCATTTCTTTGTGGTTGAATCTGTGTTTTAAATTCACTGCTCGACTGAGGGACATTACAAAATAATTGCATGTGTAGGGTACTGAGATGAGGTAGTCATTCAAAAATCATGTTAAATACTATTATTGTCCTGCAACTTCTTATGTGAAGTTGCAGGACAGGGAGGGAGGGAGGGGGGGGAGGGAGGGAGGGAGGGAGGGAGTTTACCCAGTTGTATGTCTTGTCGCTCCTCTCCAGTAGTTTCTCCTGCAGCAGCTCTCCAGTGCCGCCTGGCTCTCCAAACTTCTCCACGATGGCTTTAGTCTTCTGATATTGTTCCTCCTTCACCAGGTGTTTCATACAGCTCAGGTACATGTCCAGGGTCTGCTTCAGGGGTGGGACAGGCACCTTGGGCAGGACCTAACGTTGTGAAGATCAATCAATCAGTCCCTCTGTAACGGTTGGATTGGGATAAATATTGACTCATTGAGGCTACACCTAAAAGGACAAAATGTGTTCATCATTATAAGGAAGCTGTTCTCCTGCCTGTAGGCATTTACTCATTCGTCTGAGCATTAAAATCTCTAATTTGCTTCCTGAAGTTTCTCTTTAAAGCTTGTATTCTTAGAACCTGAGTGAATTATTCATTCGAACTGCTTGAAGCCAAGTCGAGAATTAATTTTACAGCGCCCTGTGGGATACCAAAACACTCCTTTTGATCGAAACAACTATGGTTATTTTATATTGAATAAAATGCTAATAAAAAGTACTGTATATGGAGTGGGAGTAAGTGTGTTGAGTGTTGACTAATTATTTGTCACAATTTGGCCTGATATGTTTGAATCAGTTCTGTCATTCTGGCCAGTGTAACTTGTGAGAATGGGTTACCTACGCATTAAAAACAAATGGTTGTATAAAGTGCAAAATAAGGGTTATTTGGCTTGTAACCATAGTGGAACCCTATTGGTGCTATATGGAACCTTTTTTTGAAGGCTCTACTAAGAACCATGCTCATAAGGTTCTAAATGGAACCTGTATGGTGCTATAAAGAACCCTTTTCTAAGGTTCTATAAAGATCCATTAAAAAAAAGGTTCTATATAGCACCTAATAAGGGTTCCGCTATGGTCACATCCCTTTTTGGGGTTTTGTGGAGCAATTTTTTACAGTTCTTTATAGAACCTTTATGGAGAATGGCTCTATAAAGATTTTTTTCAATCTCAACGGTTCTTTGTAGAACCATATAGGGGTTTCTATTCTGCTTTAATAATCATATTATATTGTTAAAATTCCATAAATTGTATTATTGTGCTAGCACAAGGCCATATGTGAGTATTTTACAAGAGACAGTACCTGGCCATAGTCATACGTAACATAAATAGCATAACACAACAGATTAGATCAACTGGAATGACACTCTGACTCATGGTTGAGCAAAAAGAGCAGTGGGCAAACCACGTCACACAATATTCTAATGAACCGCGGCCCCTACATTTGAATTATTGCTAAAAGATTAAAGAACCCTTTTCTGAAATGCAAAGAACCATTGAAGGGCTCAAATTGATTATTTGGGTTAGTATGGTTCCACATAGAACCATCACCCTTCCCAAAGGACCCTTGAGGAACCATTATTTTTTAGTGTGTAAATCAAATGTGAAACAGGTATGATTGAATGCATAGGTTGGTGATATTTTACCTTGGAATTAGCCCCAAGCGAATGGCCACTCTTGGGGAAGATCCATTGGAATCGTATCGTTCTGAATTCAATTTTATTTAATGAATTGATCCCCAGCGGGCAATTGAAGTGTCACACCACGGGCTTGTGCTTCGTTCATATTCGCCGTAACCTAAACCAATGGTGCTGTGTAAATTGTAGTAGCAAATAGCTAAAGTGCTCTGGCAACAGAAACGTGAATTGTGAGAGACGTTCTTCGTACAAAAAAGCCTCGACAAATTGGCTTTTACATGATAAAAGTTTAGACAGAGAACTAGAATTTGGGCGCAGGTATCACGGCTTCCAAATCTCTGTTTTGAATCATACATTTGCATTACATCAAGTCTGAGAGTGTATTTACATTTCCCGGAAAATAAAAGCCTTCCAATTCTCTAGTTTCTGCCCCTAGCGGTCAGTACAAGGACACAGAAGAAACATTCGCGTTTCAGCACCCATGCTCTTTTCAGTACCATGGACCGCGCCTGTATCTGTCACACTTGCAGTAGATTTCAAGCTTGTTGCATGCTTTTTCTATTGATAGTCAGTGCGTTAGTTCTGCAATACACTTATGAAAATCCCTTCTCAATACACTTTGTTTAAAAATAGAACAGACAATTTGTAACAATAAATACATAAATACAAATTAAAAACAATTTAGGCTACAAAAAGGACTGTGGTAAATGTCAAGGTAAGAAACGAATTCCCTAAAATAGCCTATCAGCAACGGTACTTTGTCAGTCACAAGCAACAATGTGATAAAACAGCAACAATGTGATAAAACAGCAACAATGTGATGAAACAGCAACAATGTGAACAAAGCAAGCAACGGGATTCTAGATTATTCTAATTATACACCAATAAATGACTATCAATTCAGTTATTGCTACTCACTTTTGCGACACCCTGAATAACATATGCCTATTATAATTCACCTTACAGACAGATAAAGCCTACCTTTTCATAATATACCCACCCGCATAGATAAAGCAAAGATTGTCTTAGAAATAGTTGATAGCAAGTTACAGCCAGACACAATCCTTATTAAACAATTCATTACTCTCAATGTTTAAAAAAATGATAATGTATCGGCCTACATGATTTAGTGTATATAGATTATTAGTATATCGATTATATATATATATATATATATATATATATATATATATATATATAACGTAAGAGTTTCATACATAGCTTTCCCTGCGGCCTTTCGGCGGCTCTCTTTCCAGGATAGGCATGTTGTTGTTATGCTGTCAGGATCGGTCAGGAGGAATTCAAACTCACAAGAGTTGGTTGAAGTTCAGCCTTCTGCATGAAGCCGGTACATCCAAATAATTCAAAATAAAGGAAAAATGGGATTAATTTTTAAAAAATCGACTCTGAGGATTGCTACTTTAAAACTGTCACTGTCGAGTTCTTAATATAAATTAAATTTAAAAACCAGAATCTTATCACCAGGTGTCGATATGGTATGCATTGTTAAATATAATATATTATTGTATTCAGCATAGATAGATTATAGATACAGCACCATCCCAATCTTTCCACAAGTATCAATCGAGGAGCTGTCTTCTTCCAAGTCTTCCAAACTAAGCACATCATGCACCTGTTAACTTGCTGAACTAGACATATTTGTGAATAATGAGGATAAGGCTAAATATTTCCGCTTACCTGAGCAATGAATGCCTTCCTTCACTCCTCAAGAGGTCAAAACGGTTTGCAACAAGATTACATAGTGTTCTGCGTCCGTGCATAGAACTCACATGATACAACTAAATCATTTGACGCGAACGAATGTTCCTTCCCCATTCTTTCTCACTTTACATGATATCCACTCCTAGCTCACACCCATTGCAAGGCTTTGACTTTTAAAGCACGCTTGCTTAGTAAAGATGCTCTAGGTGTTTGTCTGTCTCTACCTACCCCGCAGGCAGCAAACTCCTCCCATCGAAATCTATTCGTGGAACATATTATTTGACAGCTTGGCTTGCTTCCCCCCCCTGCCCACCTCTGACAAAGTATGAAAATGATATTGAGATAGTAGTAGCTACAAGCCGGGTTAGCCGGTATGACTTTATTGTTGAGTTTAGACTGTGTCAGGGGAAAGACGGGGCTTTTCTGAGTTTGAGATCTGAAAAATAGCTTGACTACCTACACTTGGTTGTCGAGAGAACAATATAGTTAGAACCGTTCTCCTTGTGGGGCGTCTGCTGCGAGCTTTCTCAGCGCAAGTGTCAACTTTCAGAACCATGGACAGCGCTGAGCGCCAGCTAGTTGCAACATGACTTTACGCACCACCAAGTAAACGTTTACATGACGTTATATGAACTAAATCATTCGTAAATAATAATAATAAGATACGCATGCTCTCGTTTCTCTCTCTCGTTCTCTCTCTCTCTCTGCCCCCTCTCACTCACACACCCATAAAACACGCACTCTCTCTCTCGTGCATAATTGCCCTTTTGATGAATTATGTAATCTATAAACCCCACAGTGAAACGATCAGTTGGTTGAAGTATCAAATTCAATACCCGTATTTAAAAAGGGAAAACTATTCGTTGATTATCTTTACAGTATAGGTTGAATAACAATCCACCCCTGTAACTGTAATTTTCGCACAAATCTCTGACTACAAAGCATTTACGCACAAATCCAAATTACGCACAGAGTGTGCCCATAATGTTTGTAGCAGAGACTGTTAACTAATGTCTGTAACTACAGTGTTGATTTAATCAGGATCCGTCAGGGTCTTGTGTATTATCTTCAACGTCTTGTCTCTTCTCTTCACCATAGAGGTTGGGTGTAGGCCTACATAAATATTTATATCAACCAGTTTATTTGGTAACATTGCTAGCTAGCTACCATTACGCACCTAATCAAACGCCCTTCGTTTGATTCAGAACTGATTTAAAGATTATTTTATAATCTCACTATAAATAATTATGACACACACAAAACACGTTATAGTTAAATACAATTTTATTAGAACTATTATCGATATATTAACATATATGCACTCAATTTAGGAAGTTGTTTAATGAGCTATGACGGAGAATCACATCATTACGTTTTGACAATGAACCGTTTCAGCATACACGCATACATCACGCACACATTCAAATGTGCATAGGCCCAAATACAATTTCATAATTTACTATGTAAATATCCACATATGTACACAACGCATTTGTTTATAAATACACTACATTTTACGAAGAAAAAAAAAACCCAGCACAAAAATAAATGGTCACAATTATGCAACGTTTCGATATTAGATAAGGAAAAGAACAACTAAATAAAAACAACATACAAATTATAGTCAATATGTAAACGAAATTAAGAAATGCAATCAATGGTTGCTAGTACTAAAAAATAGTTGTTTTTTTTGCACAAAAGGCTAGTTGATGCGTTGGCAGTTGGACGTGTATTTATAATATCAATATAATATTGTACATGCATTTATCTATTTACCTTTTTACAATACTCTGCAGTAGTAATGCACACATAGTCAACTGTACTTGTATAGACCTCTCACAATAGTGCTCCATTTAGACGATCATAAGAAACAATACATACATAGAAGACTTGTCCAATTACGATGAAATAAAATAAACTTTGGAAACGGGTCACACAATTATTGATTGGGTATTTCTATATTGAACATGAGTATATTACAAAGTGAAGTGACTGTCTACCCTCTTTTGGCAGGTGCATAAGTCCTTACTCTTAAAACGGAATGTGTCCAAATTCTCGAACTCTCAGAATGTATTCGGGGACGTTCTAAGTTGTACTCCATTCTAGCTGTAGTTTTATGTTGTGATCCAGTAGTCTAGCTGTAGTTTTATGTTGTGATCCAGTAGTCTAGCTGTAGTTTTATGTTGTGATCCAGTAGTCTAGCTGTAGTTTTATGTTGTGATCCAGTAGTCTAGCTGTAGTTTTATGTTGTGATCCAGTAGTCTAGCTGTAGTTTTATGTTGTGATCCAGTATTCTAGATGTAGTTCTATGTTGTGATCCAGTATTCTAGCTGTAGTTATATGTTGTGATCCAGTATTCTAGCTGTAGTTATATGTTGTGATCCAGTATTCTAGATGTAGTTCTATGTTGTGATCCAGTATTCTAGCTGTAGTCTGAATATTCTAACTGTACTCTTGAGTATTCTAACTACTCTCAGTATTCTAACTGTACTCTGGACCAGAGGATTCCTCTGAAGAGGCACGTATTTGTGCTCTTAACGGGTCGAACCCTCCATTCTCATCCACCACCACAGGTAAGCAGTTCCCTGCCGAACTATAGCCCTTCTTCTTGCCTCTCCGCTCCTCCATCTTCATGGTATCATAAAGACCCTCAGGTTCATCATCGTCCACCAACAGGTTATCTCTCTCGGAATAGGACGGTTTCATTTGGCACACGTTACGGAGCAGCAGAAGGGCCGGTGCGTACAGGACATTGACGAGGCCCATGCCCAGGTTGAGTTGGACAAACCCATAGTTGTGCACTATATTCCCCGCCACGATAGGACCCATAGCATACGCGACAGAATAGGAGATGTCAGCTAAAGCGTAGACGCTGCCGTACACGGACACATGACGCACGTCGACCAGAAAGGCAAGTGTTGGCAACAGGGCAGTGTCCACGAGAGCGATGCCGAAACATATGCCGCATAACGGGGCGATTAACTGGCCGAAGGTTTTGCATGCTGGAACGGTGCACGAGCTGGCTCCGATAATGACCATGCCCAAGGCTCCATAGAACCACTGCAGGTTGGGGTACTTAGAAGCCAGTTTGACGGTCATGTAAACACCCAGAACATGTGGGAAGAAAGCAGGCAGCCAACATAATCCCATTTCCCACTTAGTTGAATGCATGGTGCTCTCCATCCAGTTGGCTATGGTGGGCTCCAGAAAGGCCAGGGGGATGTTGCATACGGTCAGGGCACCTGCCACGACAGCTATGTACGGGTCAATCATTAGTTTGTAGATGGGGGTCCCCACCGGCATATTGTCTCTAGTCCTGTTCGAGAACGGCTTGATCACGGTCAAGAGCAGAATCCCGTCTATAAGGCAAACCACAGCGAGAACGATAAACGGTACTCTTTTACCGGCAAACTCGTACAGGATACCCCCGAAGGGAGGCGCTACCAGGCTCCCGAAAGAGATAAACGCCAGGGCGATACCGAGGGCTTTACTTCTCTCCGATTCTTCGGTGTATTTATCTGCTATCATGGCAATTCCTGAGGTGTCCGCGAAAGCTGAGCCCAGACCTTGCAAACTACGGGCAAAAAACAGCGTCGCGTAGTTCTCAGCGAAAGCAAATATGCATGTGGAGAAGAACATGACTGTTAATCCTATTAGGAGTGGAATGTCGTATCCAACGCGGTCTATGAAAGTTCCTGACAACGGGTTCACCAAAAGCTGCAAGATAGCCTTCGATGCAAAGAGTACTCCTATTTGGACGTCTAAATTGTCCCTGTTGCTTTTAACTTGGGCTGAGCTCATTGTACTGTTGATTGAAGAATTAGGATGTATAACTACGTGGACGTGCTCTGCTTGCTCAAGCTCTAAATCAGCAAGGTAGTCGGGAATAATCGGGACTATAACCATATAGAGCATATTGTCTAGAAGAAGAGCCACGCAGACGATCACTAAAATGATCCGTCTTTGATGGTCGGGGGTTTTCATTGCGTTGCCAAACTGTTTCGTTCTTTCTCCCATCTCGGACAGTTTTACAGCGGCTGATTTGGCCAGCCCAGAGGACCCCCCTGTATCCATGATGATCTGCTATTATTCTTGTTGTCAATACAAAACGACAGTTGTTGTTTTCTTTTCCTCTGCTCTCTGCTGCTATTCTGGTATCTCAGCAAGACAGATAATACTGTCCCTGTACATTTATGTAGCTGTTTTTTAGTTCACTTAAGCGATGCGAAAGACAAAGGCGCAGCAGGCTTGGAACTTTTCTCCTTGTGATTTCCTGACGTCGCGCGAGGCTGCTGGCTTCTTCGGCGGTGGGTGGTTTTCTCAGCCTCAACTTAGTCTTGTTTCACCCCCTCGCCTCACATTCGGTGCAGTTCTTGAGAAGTGACGTGGTGAAATATTATGCTCTTCTCTATAGGTACCGTGTAGGATTTCAACCGCTAATACTCCATGACAAGTTTATATGTAACGTTTGTATAAGTTGTTTATGGAACCCGATATCTTCGATTCCAGTGCTCATGCCTCGAATCACCTGTAGCACGTTTGTGTTCCGTTCTGAGATCACGAATGGTTTCGTTGCCATTGGTACGCATTGATTCGCAGGTTTGTAGATATTTTGAGTTCTTTTTTTTCTCTCTCTTTCACCAAGGGCTGTGACGCATCACCAGTTTACCCCCAAGTGGATCCTTTTCCAGTTGCGTCCTTTATGCTAATTCAGAACATGGCAATCCCTTAACCAATAAGAGTGAGCATCATCATGACGTCTCTAGGCCTACACGATCGCGGGAAAACCCTCCCAGCAAGGCACACTCATTGACCCTTGACTTCCTGAAGGGCATAAACGTATTGTAATGAAACAGGCAGGGAGCAGGTCTCGAACCCTCAACCTTCTAGCCCAAAGTCCAGGGCGCTATGGATTGTGCCCCAAAATGTGCGACAGTCGATATCCACGCTTATAAACCCAGGGTCGTTAGAGTATTATTTTATACCATTCTAGATGTATAGGCCCAGGTTATTAGCCGAATATTGAAGTTTTAATTTTCCACTGTTTCTTTACAATTCCCTAACCACCATAGATCAATTCCATTGATCAATTAATATAGGCCTACAGGCTATATAAAGTACATGGAGATTACGAAAATATATAATTAGGCCAATGGGTGACATTATTAAAATTCGAGTATCATTAGTTTGTTGATTTGGATTTATTCAAAATGTATGCATTTGTCAAGTCTCAATGATCTTTAAAATATAACCTAAAATATTAATAGTGAATATTGATTCCTGCTGCCATTTTTAATATCAAATATTCACTATGACGGAGTTTATGTCCCATACAGGCAATGATAAAATAATATTGCCAAATATTAAATAGGCCTACAATAATATAAAAATGGCTGAATATTTGATATGTCCTTGTGCACAGTAACCCAACATGCTGTGTGTACTCCGGGCGCCACCACGTAGCCTGTAGGTTCAGTTTTCTTAGAAGTTGCAGACGTACTAGGTACAGATAAATGTCGGTATATGAAAATCAAGCCCTGTCTCGTGGTTATCCATGTCGCTGCGTTTGCGCGTTGCTCTGGGAGTATAGTGGCCCCCGGGCGCGCGAAGTCCCAAACGTTCTTATTTTCAGCACCACCGTGGAGTGGACAGCTCCCGTCCAGTGAACAGCCAGACAGGCCACGCATTTGGCCCTGTACAATGATCAAATAAGTAGCATATTGTATTTCTCAACACAGCCTTTGTCAAATTATCTTAACATTAAGTAAAACTTCAAACGCACACAATTTAAATGACTAGCCTACACTAGTTGCATGGGCTTCCTTTGAAACTTACCTAAAATAATTTCCGGAAGTGTTAGAATTCTCAGGTTAAACGGTTTCTGATCCCACGCCAGGTCAGGAATCCCAGTGTTACATCATTCATGCACATAAAGCAAGCAAGTATTTTTCTCTGCCATAGAGCATTGAGCTTGCATAGTAACTAAATCCTCCTGAAGGGGTTGACCATATACAAGACAATGGTGCAATCTAGTGGTCACTAAAACTACTACAGTTGTAGTATCGCTATACTCTACAGTCGTGGTCAAAAGTTTTGAGAATGACACAAGTATTGGTCTCCACAAAGTTTGCTGCTTCAGTGTTCTTAGAACTTTATGTCAGCAGTTACTATGGTACACTGAAGTATAATTACAAGTATTCCTTAAGTGTCAAAGGCTTTCATTGAAAATGACATTCAGTTTATGCAAAGAGTCAATATTTGCAGTGTTGACCCTTCTTTTTCAAGACCTCTGCAATCCGCCCTGGCATGCTGTCAATTAACTTCTGGGCCACATCCTGACTGATGGCAGGCCATTCTCAAGTTCTCAATGGGATTAAGGTCTGGGGAGCTTCCTGGCCATGGACCCAAAATGTCAATGTTTTGTTCCCTGAGGCACTTAGTTATCACTTTTGCCTTATGGCAAGGTGCTCCATCATGCTGGAAAAGGCATTGGTCGTCACCAAACTGTTCTTGGATGGTTGGGAGAAGTTGCTCTCTGAGAATGTGTTGGCACCATTCTTTATTCATGGCTGTGTTCTTAGGCAAAATTGTGAGTGAGCCCACTCCTTGGCTGAGAAGCAACCACACACATGAATGGTCTCAGGATGCTTTACTGTTGGCATGACACAGGACTGATGGTAGAGCTCACCTTGTCTTCTCCGGACAAGATGTTTTCCGGACGGCCCAAACAATCGGAAAGGGGATTCATCAGAGAAAATTACTCTACCCCAGTCCTCAGCAGTCCAATCCCTGTACCTTTTGCAGAATATCAGTCTGTCCCTGATGTTATTCCTGGAGAGAAGTGGCTTCTTTGCTGCCCTTCTTGACACCAGGCCATCCTCCAAAAGACTTCGCCTCACTGTGCGTGCAGATGCAACTTTAGGAGACTGTCCTGGCGCTTGCTGGACTTTCTTGGGCGCCCTGACGCCTTCTTCACAACAATTGAACCTCTCTCCTTGAAGTTCTTGATGATCCGATAAATGGTTGATTTAGGTGCAATCTTACTAGCAGCAACATCCTTGCCTGTGAAGCCCTTTTTGTGCAAAGCAATGATGATGGCACGTGTTTCCTTGCAGATAACCATGGTTGACAGAGGAAGAACAATGATTTCAAGCACCACCCTCCTTTTAAAGCTTCCAGTCTGTTATTCTGACTCAATCAGCATGACAGAGTGATCTCCAGCCTTGTCCTCGTCAACACTCTCACCTGTGTTAACGAGACAATCACTGACATGATGGCAGCTGGTCCTTTTGTGGCAGGGCTGAAATGCAGTGGAAATGATTTTTGGGGATTAAGTTCATTTTCATGGCAAAGAGGGACTTTCCAATTAAATGCAATTCATCTGATCACTCTTCATGACATTCTGGAGTATATGCAAATTGCCATCATCAACACTGAGGCAGCAAACTTTGTGGAGACCAATACTTGTGTCATTCTCCAAAGTTTTGACCACGACTGTACACCAGGGGTATTCAACTCTGACCCTTTGAGATCCGGAGCCTGCTGGCTTTCTGTTTTACCTGATAATTAATTGCACCAACCTGGTGTCCCAGGACTAAACCAGTTCCTGATTAGAGGACAGTGAAAAAATGTAGTGGAACTGGTTGAGGTCCAAAGTTGAGTTTGAGGGCTCTACAGGATGTAGCTGTGATTGTAGCAACCTCTTGGACACTGGTACCCGATTAGCTTTGGTCCATGGCGTTACATGAGACTGACGATTAACCAGCTATATTAGATACTATTTCAGGGCAACACGAGACTGAGGTGTACGAAATGTTGTTTTTCTGCCGAGTTTAAGGCAATCGATACTGTGACAGAACATTAGAGAGAAAATATATAGAGAGAGATGGTGAGTGTTTCCAGAGGTAGTCATTGACCTTCACCTTGTAGTGCTTCACAGCCACAGCGGGAAATCAACCCTTGATCTCCCTTCAGCGTCAACCTCTGGTCATTAATTCTTCAGGCGCTGGCTACGGCTTTACATGGATATCCATTGTGTTTGGTTTACACACAGAGTGAGCTCCAAAAATTATTGGGACAGTGAAATGTTTTGTTGTTTTCGGCTCTGTACTCCAGCACTTTGGATTTGAAATTATACAATTGAGGCTAAAGTGCAGACTGTCAGCTTTAATTTGAGGGTATTTTCATCCATATCAGGTGAATCAATTAGAAATTACAGCACTTTTTGTATATAGTTCCCCCTTTTTAGGGGACCAAAAGTATTGAGACAAATTCACTTGTGTATTAAAGTGGTCAAAATTATAACATTAAGCTTGTGACTATAAAATAGTTTGTTTTGGTTGCGTTTCAGATAATTTTGTGCCCAATAGAAATGAATGGTACATAATGTATTGAGGACTATGTACACAATTGCTGTAATTCCTAAATGGTCACCCGATATGGATGAAAATACCCTCAAATTAAAGCATTTGTCACTGTCCTAATACTTTGAGCTCACTGCATGTATGCTTAACATTTGTTTTGATATCTTTCAAGAGGTCGATGTTAAGCACACCTCATGTATTGGAAAGGGCAGCTTACAGTGATTGCAATATTCTTGGAAATCTTGTAAAAAGGCAAATAAGGAGAGGACACAAGAGTTTCCCCACAAGTCAGTTTAATTGATTGTTACAAGAATTAAGGCTAAAGATATGCTGTAGCAGTACATAGATAGGTGATGCATGTACTGGGGATAGGGGTTGATCTTAGGCACTGACCTAAAGTCAGTTTACCAGAGCAGTAATGAAGGATTTTGTGAAGATAAACTGGTCGCAGATCTGTGCCTAATGACAACTTCTACCCAGTGCACTCAACCTCCCCCCTTGGGATATACACAGTGTACAAAACATGCTCTTTCCATAACAGACTGACCATGATCCCTTATTGATGTCACTTGTTAAAGCCATTTCAATCAGTGTAGATGAATGGGTGGAGACAGGTTAAAGAAGGATTTTTCACCCTCGAGACAAATGAGACATGGATAGTTGATGTGTGACATTCAGAGGGTGAATAGGCAAGATAACACGTTTTCCCACACAACAGTTTCCTGTGTGTATCAATAATGGTCCACCACCCAAGGACATCCAGCCAACTTGACACAACTGTGGGAAGCATTGGAGTCAACATGGGCCAGCATACCTGAGGAACGCTTGACACCTTGTAGAGTCCGTGCCCCGAGGAATTGAGGCTGTTCTGAGGGCAAAAGGGGGTGCAACTCAATATTAGGAAGGTGTTCTTAATTATTTGTACACAAAGTGTAGTGCATAGCTCAGTAGTTAGCCTCTCTCCAATTCAACCATTCCAATAATTTCAATAACAATCATTGTCAAAACAATAAACCCAAGCCATTTCAATGTTTCATATACAATTTATATTCATATATAGTCATATTTCATATTGTACAAAGTCCCATTCTGAACTGCAAAGGCTCTTTCATAGAAATAAATACTGAAATGGCTAAACTGCGATATGAGGCATCTCTTCTCCTGGACAGGAGAAACACACATACTCACAGAGGCACAAAGACACACACACACACACACACACAGACAGGCACAAAGGCACACACACGCCCTCGTTCACTCCTCAGGATAGACACCGGAGTAACACTCACCAGCACAATCTGTTGGTACACAGACCAGAGACTCCGGCAAATTACATCTTACTCCCCTTACACCACAGATTAGGGTCGAAAAGACAAAGTACAAAAGGTCAATAATAAAAATAGGCTTCAAATAGTCTCTGAACACTTCAGTATCCTATCAACCTATCAGGAGAGATCCTGTTTGGTCAGAGATCACAGTCACCTTGTCATCTAGTGTACAAAAGGTAAAAGGAAGACGTTGCCCCTAGACGCTTATCTAAGGTCAGTGTTAAGTTGTTCCCCTCCTAATTGTTCACGTTGGGATTTAGATGGTAAACTGATCCTAGATCTGTGCCTATGGGTATCATCTACTCTCAGCATACAAAAGATTCCAGAAGCAGAGAAGAGAATGCTCTTAATTCATTTGCAGAGATGATAGCGTGAAAATATATCTATACACCATGAACCTTACAACAGACTGTCAAAATGTTATTGCATCTACAGAGAGACGGGCTGAACATGCTGCTACAACGCCGTACATTATTCTGATTAACTGAAATAATTTTTCCTTTGGTAACCATTTGTGTAACATTCTTTTACATAGGTATAAATACTCGGTCACACTTCAAAAGTCCATAATGTAGTTTTAAATACAAGTTTAAAACTACATTAAACCTAAGGCGGCCGTTGATTTTCGTAAAAAGTCTGCAAGCTCTAGCTGGTGTTAAGGAAGACGGGAGAGCAGAGGCCCAGAAACTAAAGTCAAAGACCCTGTTCCAACACTCTAAAGTGCAACCCCACTTTCCTACGGACCTACCTTCCGTGAGGTAATTAACTACAAATCTGTCTCCATTCTATTTCAAATCATCAATCCAACACAGTTTTAATTACCCCTAGGAAGGTAGGATGCATTGTTAAGTATTGGAATAGGGTGATTCTCTGACCCTGCAGCTACAGACATGATTGTTCTGTGATCTATTAGGTTTTCCTAAACATACACCGTAGTCATGGAGGACAACACTGATCCCAGGTCCAGAAAACTGACAATTGATTAAACTGTATTGCATAAAATCAGCATCCATGTTATCACAAAAGAAGAGCACACCTATGTAATTTAGGACAAACAGGATTGGCTCCCTCGCTGGTTTGTCCTGTAATCCTTGCTTTCTTATTGGACGATGTGAGACATTATGCGGTTGATTTGGTTTTGCAGTTCAAATACAGACATCATTATTCTCCTGTGTGCAGGTGTCTCTTACAGTTTCATACAGTATTGTCTCCTCTCTGTCCAATATGTCTTTTACTGAAAAGAAGCAGAGATGAGGACAGGGGTGTGGCCAAAGACACACCCTGAACCTACACGGATTCCACCAATTCCACCAATCACCACACAGTTTTTGGACAAGTGCAAAACATGACCTAAGAAAATTAAACAATAATAATAATTCTAATAATAGTAATAATAATAATAATAATAATAATAATAATAATAAAAGAGCAACAGTCTTGCATAGAATTTAAAATTCGATACAATCAGTAAAATTTAAAATTAAATAAAAAAATAACCGTAAAACAAAAAGAAACATGCAGAAGAGTGAATCTGATTGGGCAGCTTGTTCCAGCTTCAAACAGGCTCCTCCCACTCCTCATCTTTGTGGCAGGGTCAGAGGTTCGAGATCAGGGGTTAAAGTTCAGGCCTGACTGCCCATGACCTGCCAGACTATCAGGTGACTCCTCTCAGCTTTAGCCAGGAACGGCTGCAGCTTCAGAGTGTGCTTATCCAGTGGCTCCTCAGTCTCCCCAGCCTCGTCACCTACACACACACACACACACACACACACACACACACACACACACACACACACACACACACACACAAAGCCACTTCAACTCATACAAATCTGTATGTTTTCATGCCCTGCCATATACAGACAGTATTTGTCAATCGATTGTCCTGATATGATCGTCCTAGCCAACTCACCCATCCTGAAGTCAATGTATCCCTCTCCGCCACTCATCACTAGAACAGACCTGTCCAGCTGCTTTCCAGGGTGCTCCCCTACCCCCTTGTCACTCCCCACCTCTGCTGCTCCGCCTGCACCTGACGGGATCACCTGACCTGGGGGGGAGGGAGGACCTTCATCCAGTTAACGGCAGGAGGAGGAGGAGGAGATGAGAGGGAATTGGAGAAGTGAAGTTACCTGGGACAGCGGTGAAGAACTTGACAGCATCTCTGTGACCATGGAAACAGAGCTGAGCGTGAGCCATGGAGCAGAAGGGTATGAAGGTTCCAGCCGTCACCTTGTCACTGTTCTCATCACCATACACACGGATCACTCCACCAGGTTTACCTGGCCCCGCCGTCACCTTATTGGCTAGAGACAGTGCGAGAGAAGTTGGATAGATGGAGGGATGGAGAAAGAAATGTATCATTACATAGAGAGAGGGGAGAGAGATAGAGTGATGGGGATAGAGAGAGAGACATTACTTCCCCTTACTGTCAGTGAGCGGTATAGAGATGATAACGCCATTTCCAGTGCCGACCCAGAGACGGTTACAGGACACCATGAGAGCTGTGATCCTGACAAACGAGAAGCCCAGCTTCCCCGTACCTGAGGGAGATCAACATGACGCATTATTAAGAAAAGATAAATAAAATATTTCCTGTATGTGACTTGGGTTTGCAAATGCCATGAATCCATCTCATATCATTCAGCTAACGAGGACACACAAACTCAAGTTGCATTAGAAACGTAGAACACAATAACAGGTGTTTAAATGCCCCTGGTTCCTCACCCAGCATCTTGCTGACGTAGGGCTCAATGTCGACGTCCTGCAGGTGTTGGTGTGTGTGGGCGTGGAACAGTCTCAGAGTAGAGTCCAGTCGGATGGACACCCAGATACCATCTCCATCCCATGCCAGCTGTCTCACCTGGCTCTCCTTACGAGGGTGGGCATCAAACGACTTCTATGGGTGGGAGGGCGTGGGGGGGGGGGATAGGGTTATGACTATAATCTGTGGATGAATAGACTTGGGTGTCAGTCCGAGTCTGTGAGATTCCGTATGTATGTGTGTGTGTGTGTGTGTGTGTGTGTGTGTGTGTGTGTGTGTGTGTGTGTGTGTGAGAGGCGTGCCTCTATCTTCATGGCTTTGGGCTGGACCACGTAGATCTTGTTCCTGAAGCCACACCAGACCTTGTCATGAACCACGGTCATACAGCGGATAGAATGGTGTGGTCTGCCCAGGTCTAACAGGTGGTAGTTGGTCAGGTCCCACTGACCATCTGGGAGGGGGGGGGGGTGTTAGCGCCAGCATATAAATCCTTTAATTCATATTAAAGTAGATCAACAGCCACAGAAACACATCAGTAAGCATATGGAAACACGTGAGACTTACCCACTCCTCTGTGGAAGATAGCCAGTGTTCCATCAGCCAAAGACACCAACACTCTCCCCTTCACATGGACGATGCCCAGGACAGAATCCTTCAGCTTTATAGAGTGGAGACACTTCCTCCACTGTGCCACTGACGAATGCACGTACACACTGGAACACACACACAGAAAAACACACACCAGTTTGATTGATGAGATCAATATGAGATTCATAAACAGATCTGATTGATTAATTAGTGGATTGGCGTCTCACCATCCGTTCTGTGCCCCCAGCCACATGGTGGGTAAAACACTGCTCAACTTCTGGGCTTCTTCTCTCATCAGGTCCTGTTCCTCTGGGTTAGGGCTGGAGCTCACACCATCCTTTACCAGATCAGACTCCCTGAGAATGGAAACAGGCTGTTCAAATCGAATCACATTTTATTTGTCACATGCGCCAAATACAACAGGTGTAGACCTTAAAGTGAAATGCGTGTGTATGTGTGTCCATGTAACCATACCTCTGTGTGTAGTTGGCTGGCGTCTTCCCAGGAGTAGTACTCTGAACACCCAGTGGGTCAGTGAAGACATGTTCCGTGTAGACTCCCCTCTGACTTAAGTCATGCTCCGGGCCTGCAGGACCTGCACTGGCCTCTGTAGCTTCAGTAGCCTCCTCTGCAGCCTTGGTGTCTACACAGGGAGGAGAGAGAAGAATAGTAGAAGACTTTTTAAATGGACAGGGAAAAGCTTTTGGGAACCAATAGTCCAAATAAATCACGTTTCTATAACCCTGTAGGGTAGACCTAGGAATTGGATCATTCCATGGAGAAACTGGGGTGAAAGGGTTTAGTTTAGACGTCTTCATTGGTCCGAGTGCTAAAAATAAATATGCTATAGGCTATGCAGAGCCGACCCGATCCGTACCCTAACAGGTCTGGGTCTAGCCGACATATAAAGACCTATTCGTTAACCAGAAAATCAACTTGGCTGATAAACATTAAATTTTTGTCACTCTGGTCCAATCGGGTCTGGTCTAGACCCAGACCTGTTAGGGTACGGATCGGGTCGGGTTTTGACCCAGACCTAGATCAAGTTGTCCTTGGTTCAATTTGGGTTTGGGTCTGACTGTTCTCGGGTCCGTTCAGGTCTGGTTCCAAAGACCTCTAGTCTAGCTAGCACATGCATATCCAGCAAATCACCCACTTCTGGAACTAGCATAGTATCCACTAACTTAGCACATCAGTCCAGTGTGACTAGATCAGTAGAAACTGCTAATACTTTTGTGATGCTCAAACTTCAGAGGGATGTCTCTTACCCATGTCTGTCTCATTCTCTGTGCCTGCTGTCTGGGGGGTAGCCACCGCCCCCTCTGTAGAGCAGCCAACCACATTGATCCCTGCCAGCACTCCAGCTTCGCCCCCTGAGCCGCTACTGGTTGTGCTGGCTTCCAGAGTCCCACCCTCAGCACCTGACCCCACTTCCAGGTTATGGGGTACCTCCTCCCCTGCTGGGTAGTCGGTCTCTCTGGCACCTGACACACATACACGTCACACGCGACCAAGCACGTACACACCCACACGTACGTCAACGCACACCGTATATAAATGTGTACCAACAAACATGTTATGGTTGGCTACAATTGAAAGAAATATACACACACAGACCTGGCACGCTGGCCATGCAGAGGACGTGGGAGTTGCAGACAAAGAAGTTCTCCAGGACGTTCCCAGGCTGGTTGGCATCGATGACGATGACCTTAGTGGTGGCCTGAGTACTGGTACAGATCCACACTAGAGAGGACAGCTCCTCCTGGTGATTTAGCTCCTTCTCCTGTTCCTACACACACACACACACACACACACAGCGGGAAAAGGTGTAGGAGTGTGTGTATGAGCGCGTGTGTGTTGTGTACTGTATGATCATGTGTGTGTTGTGTACATGTACCTTTAGGTCCTGGTCCAGTTTGTCCAGACTGCTCTGTGATCCTATCTTCCTGAGTGGGCTGTCAGGACCAGGGCTGGTCAGGTCACTGTAGAACACACTGGCTCCTACTATAGACCCCCCATCACGAGTCTTACCCCCCGACAAGTTCACACCCGCAGCACACCACAGCTACAGGAAGGAGACGCACACAATTAGCAATACGTCACTGGTATATAAAAGAGACATAGGTAAGAATGTGAGCGGAGTTGAGCGGTCGGAAATCCCACTCATCGTCCTTTCCAACCGCTCCGTAAAAATAAATAAAAATAAAACCGCTCATCGCTCACAGGAAGAAAAAGAATGCCGCTCCAAATTCGCTCCATTCAATAAAAAATAAAAAAAAAGTATTGAAGTTTTTAAGTATTGAAACCAAACCATATGATTTGAATTAAAAGTATTTGAATAAACAACATGAAAAGTTGAGTGTAAACGCTCATTTCAAAAAGGTTACATGTCATATTAAACAGCATATAAATCTAAATAGGTCAGGTCTGCCAGACAGGGAGACCTAAGAAAATACATTATTTAGGCTATTTTATTTAAATTATTTCAAGGCCTACAAAGGAATACATTGTGAAGCATTTGAGAGGACTAGTAGGGATATCAAGCACTCATTTAAAACATTTAGTTGTATTAAATCATTATAGTCTATAAATTGCACATATAGCCTGAGTTACTTAGAATTCATTACAAATTAAACAAAAAATGCCTTATTAGGCTCAGTCTACAGTGCCCTTGAATTCATTTTTAGAAACATGAGTTTGGTCAGAGTCTGTGGCATCAGGCTCATGCGATGGTGCCTGGAGAGCCGGCCAGCAGTGGAGAATACCACACTTGCAGAGCCACTGGTGATACTAAACACCCTTTGGGCCTCTCTTGCCAGGCTGGGCAGGGATGTGTAGTTGTTGCTTTTTTTCTGTAGGTCTAAAAGGATTTTAGGTTAAATAACCCTATCAAAACAGATAAACCTCCTTGAAAGAGTTAATATGCCAGGCCTATTGGGCCAAAATCAATGATGGCCTATTTTATAGATAATAGAACAAAACCTTTAAGAGACACACTTAGCTAGCTACCCACCACATTCCTTTCTGTTAGCATGTGTAGGTACTAAGTACACAATCAAGCTTTCGGGATACCGGTATTTTTAGATTCCACAATGATTCTTTAGTTGTGGACATTACCATCACCGCACTCCCTCTCTTGCTCTTGGTCCTCATCTTTGTAAGTCACCTTGATTTTGCACTTGTGTGTTTTATCAGTTTCTTAATAAAAAAAAATATTTAGCATACTAGATGACAGAAACTAAATCAAGGGGCTATAGCAGCACACAAGTAGACTACAAATGCATGCTGGGAGGGGCATGCCCTGAGCTTGTGAAGTGAGTGCTACTGGAGAGGGCGAGGAGGCCGAAGATCCAGCCTTTGGGAAACTCGCTCGACGCTCCAGTCAAATTGGGCACGCTCCACTCCAGCTCCACTCCACTCACATACTCTGGTACACACACCTTCATGGTAGCATCTTTCTCATCCAGTGGTCGGAGGTAGACAGGTACAGGTAGATTCTTCATCTTGTTCTCTGACGTCTGACCACCGTTGGCCACCTGTAAAATAAAACAGCGTGGTCAGAATACCTGGAGTCACTTAACCTAACGTAACCTACAGTCCCTGTCTCTAACAATATCAGCCATATAAAGTAATCCACAAAGAGACTTGTCCTACCTTGAATTTCTGCGGCAGACTCCACCCGTAGGCCTGTAGCCGGCCGTCCTCCTCCTTCTCAACGTGGGCTTTCACCTGTCTGTACTGGGCTCTCTTCTGCTCCCTACGAGACACCATGTTGCCTGCCTCAGACCTGAAGGGGGGGGGGGGGGGGCATAAAAAACATCCCATCTATTCTGGACATACAAGCCGATGTAGATAGACAAATAAACAATGGATGGGGGCATGGAGGTGGGGCCAAAGGATGACTCAATCCTTGATGAGTGAAAGACTGCATGAATAATTGGGTGGATCATGGGAGAATGGACAAATGACTACATGTCTCCAACACTCACTCCTCATTGAGGAAGTCGAAGGCCTTGCTCTTGTCGCTGGGTAACTGCTGCAGCGCTGCGCTCCTCTTCTTCACAGAGGGCTGGACCTGGGAGGAGGGGGCGTTGTACTTCACGTTGACCGGAGCCGCCTCTGACGGCTTCTTAGCCGCTCCGCCACTTGAACTGAACAACCGGCTGAAACTGGAGGACGGAGGGAGGGATGGATGGAGAGAGGGATACAGGGATGGATGGAGGGATAGATGGATGGAGAGATGGAGGGAGAAGGTAGAAAGAAAGACACACAGACACATATAGAGGGGTGGACAAAGCAGCAGCAGCAGGGTTTAAGGGATAAATGTTCAAATCAAGGATTGATTACCCTCCCTCCCACACACACTTCCCCCAATTCACACCTAGCAACCCCCCCCCAGACTACACCAACCAAAAGCAGGGTGTAACAGCAAACCAGTCTCCACTCAGTGATTTTACAGGGGAATGCAGGGAATGCGTTGGTTAATACTGTAACACGAACCAGGCAGTTAGTAAGTCAACACAGAACAGAACACAGTTACAAACTATTGCTGCTTATTCCAGCTCTAGACGCAACACTTGTTAAGTAACAGAGTGAGATGAGACGACTACATCCATAAATATCAGGATTCTTTCTGTTTAAGATCAAATATCTACAGTCCATCAGGTCAAAACATATGGACTACATGACCCTCTCCAGATAGCAGACAATGGCCAGAAACTCAGTGTGTCAATTCAGAAATCTGTCCAATCACAGATGGCATACTGTATACAGCATCTGCCTCTGGAATACAACAATCCACTATTTGACCTTTTACTCTCCATCACACATACCCTCCCACATCCCAACCCCTCCTAACACACCTCCTACACACATATGACAACAACAACAACCACAGGCATGATATAACAGAGAGAGAGGGACCAGAGGGTAACAAGAAAGACAGGAGATTTCTTCATAAATAAACAGGCATTTAACATTTCACGCACACACCCCCTCTCCAACAAATAAATACTTTAACCTCTGCCTAAAATATAAATAGATTATTAGTCAAGACGCATTACACCCCTCTCCAACAATACAGTGCATTCCTAAATCAACCACACACCATAACATTCCTACTGAAACTCAACAGGAAGAGCCTGTATCAGGAAATGGCCATTTATAAGACATTTTAGTTAAATATATTTAATATGCGTACTAGGTATACACTGTTTGTAGGTGAATAGTATCCCAAACGTTTGAAAACAGAGGATAAGTATTGGCTTCCCTTGGGCGTTTTCAAAAAATTTGAACTCACTCCGACTTTAAATGAAGACAAAATGGCACCAAGTAAAAAGCCATTCCCTGATCAGGCAGGCACTCCCTGCATGCTGTGTTGAAGTTGTTTGTTAAAAACCAGAATCAAGAAGACCCTTAGCATGGCAAAGGTTTACCTACACGCTGGAAATCACAACATTATTATTTTTTTTATAATAAAAAAATAAAAAAGACAAAACAAAAAAGGGGAAAACAGAGTGACTTTAGCTTCAGGTATGGGTACAGTGACTTTAGCTTCAGGTATGGGTACAGTGACTTTAGCTTCAGGTATGGGTACAGTGACTTTAGCTTCAGGTATGGGTACAGTGACTTTAGCTTCAGGTATGGGTACAGTGACGTTAGCTTCAGGTATGGGTACAGTGACGTTAGCTTCAGGTATGGGTACAGTGACTTTAGCTTCAGGTATGGGTACAGTGACTTTAGCTTCAGGTATGGGTACAGTGACTTTAGCTTCAGGTATGGGTACAGTGACTTTAGCTTCAGGTATGGGTACAGTGACTTTAGCTTCAGGTATGGGTACAGTGACGTTAGCTTCAGGTATGGGTACAGTGACTTTAGCTTCATGTATGGGTACAGTGACTTTAGCTTCAGGTATGGGTACAGTGACTTTAGCTTCAGGTATGGTATGATAGCTCTGAGAGGAGGAGGAGGAGGAGGGGGGAACTAAAGAAAGAAGAGAGTTGAGTAAAGGAGAAGGATTGTATTGAAGGAGTGAAGAAAATGAGAGCTAGAAAGTAGTGGTGGTAGAAAAAGAGGAATAGTAGGAAAGGAGTGGTAGTAAAAAATGAATGATGGTTAAAAAAGGAGGGAAGCTTACAACTGCCAGATGCTGGATTTCTTCTTGTCTGCGGCGGCAGGGTTCTCTCTAGATGCTCTGAGGGAAAACAACATGAGTCATCACTATTCAGCAGGGACAACAACGATCTTGTTACTAGCTAGAATCGCCCAGGAGGGAACACACTAGAAGGGGTGCATGTTTATCAAAAAGAACATTGTGTGGGTGGAACACAGAAGACAAAAACTATTCAATATGTATCACTTTGTTTTGGACTAGCTCAGCTTTAAAGGCGCTGCATGGTCAATTCGACATCTGCATTGGCTGTGCAGCGTTTACGGTCATTTTTTTTATTTTTTTTTTTATTTATTTCACCTTTATTTAACCAGGTAGGTCAGTTGAGAACAAGTTCTCATTTGCAACTGCGACCTGGCCAAGACAAAGCAAAGCAGTGTGACAAATAACAACAGAGTTACACATTAAACAAACAGTCAAAAACACGTTAGAAAAATCTATATACAGAGTGCAAAATGTAGTGCAAAAATGCAGTAAGGTTAGGAGGTAGAACAATAAATAGACTATAGTGGTGACATAAATGACAGAATTATCATTATTAACACAGGAATGAAAAATGTGCAAATTATGATGTGCAAATAGAGATACTGGAGTGCAAGATTAGTGAAAATAAACAAAAATAAATATGGGGATGAGGTAGTAGTGTGGGCTATTTACAGAAGGGCTATATACAGGTGCAGTGATCGATAAGCAGCTTTGACAGCTGATGCTTAAAGTTATTGAGGGAGATAGGAACCTCTAGCTTCAATGATTTTTGCAATTCGTTCCAGTCATTGGCAGCAGCAAACTGGAAGGAATGGCGACCAAAGGAGGTGTTGGCTTTGGGGGTGACCAGTGAGATATACCTGCTGGAGCGCATGCTACGGGTGGGTGTTGCTATAGTGACCAGTGAGCTGAGATAGGGCGGGGATTTACCTAATAAAGACTTATAGATGACCTGGAGCCAGTGGGTTTGGCGCCGAATATATAATGAAGGCCAGCCAACGAGAGCATACAGGTCGCAGTGGTGGGTAGTGTATGGGGCTTTGGTAACAAAACGGATGGCACTGTGATAGACTACATCCAATTTGCTAAGTAGAGTATTGGAGGCTAGTTTGTAAATGACATCGCCGAAATCAAGGATCGGTAGGATAGTCAGTTTTACAAGGGCATGTTTGGCAGCATGAGTGAAGGAGGCTTTGTTGCGAAATAGGAAGCCAATTCTGGATTTAATTTTGGATTGGAGATGGTTGATGTGAGTCTGGAAGTTGAGTTTATAGTCTAACCAGATGCCTAGGTATTTGTAGGTGTCCACGTATTCTAATTCGGATCCGTCGAGAGTAGTGATGATAGTCCGGTGGGCGGGTGCTGGCAGTGTTCGATAGAAAAGCATGCACTTAGTTTTACTAGCGTTTAAGAGCAGTTGGAGGCCACGGAAGGAGTGTTGTATGGCATTGAAGCTTGATTGAAGGTTAGTAAACACAGTATCCAAAGAGGGGCCGATGTATACAGAATGGTGTCATCTGCGTAGAGATGGATCAGAGAGTCACCAGCAGCGAGAGCGACATCATTGATGTATATAGAGAAAAGGGTTGGCCCAAGAATTGAACCCTGTGGCACCCCCATAGAGACTGCCAGAGGATCGGACAATAGGCCCTCCGATTTGACACACTGAACTCTGTCTGCAAAGTAGTTAGCGAACCAGGCAAGGCAGTCACTTGAGAAACCAAGGCTGTTGAGTCTGCCAATAAGAATGCGGTGATTGACAGAGTCGAAAGCCTTGGCCAGGTCGATGAAAACGGCTGCACAGTACTGTCTTTTATCGATGGCGGTTATGATATCGTTCAGTACCTTGAGCGTAGCTGAGGTGCACCCATGACCAGCTCGGAAACCAGATTGCATAGCAGAGAAGGTACGGTGGGATTCGAAGTGGTCAGTTATCTGTTTGTTAACTTGGCTTTCGAAAACTTTAGAAAGGCAGGGCAGGATGGATATTGGTCTATAACAGTTTGGGTCTAGAGTGTCTCCTCCTTTGAATAGGGGGATGACCGCGGCAGCTTTCCAATCTCTAGGGATCTCAGACGATACGAAAGAGAGGTTGAACAGGCTAGTGATAGGTGTTGCAACAATTTTGGCTGATAATTTCAGAAAGAGAGGGTCCAGATTATCTAGCCCAGCAGATTTGTAGGGGTCCAGACTTAGCAGCTCTTTCAGAACATCAGCCGTCTGGATTTGGGTGAAGGAGAAGCGGGGGGGGCTTGGGCAAGTAGCTGCCGGGGGTGCAGAGCTGTTGGCCGGGGTAGGGGTAGCCAGGTGGAAAGCATGGCCAGCTGTAGCAAAATGCTTGTTGAAATTTTCGATAATCGTGGATTTATCGGTGGTAACAGTGTTTCCGAGCCTCAATGGGAGGAGGTGATCTTATTCTCCATGGACTTTACAGTGTCCCAGAACTTTTTGGAGTTAGTACTACAGGAAGCAAATTTCTGTTTGAAAAAGCTGGCCTTTGCTTTTCTAACTGACTGTGTGTACTTGTTCCTGACTTCCCTGAATAGCTGCATATCGCGGGGGCTATTCGATGCTAATGCAGTGCGCCACAGGATGTTTTTGTGTTGGTCTAGTGCAGTCAAGTCTGGGGTGAACCAAGGGCTATATCTATTCTTAGTTCTACGTTTTTTGAAAGGGGCATGCTTATTTAGGATGGTGAGGAAAGCACTTTTAAAGAACAACCAGGCGTCCTCTACTGACCCCCCCCCCCACCCCTCTTCTCACCGTATCATCTCTGTCCATCGTACAGCTTCCTGTAGCTCCATCAGTCTTTCCTTGTACTGGTTCCTCTCCATGAGGACTCTGGCCATCTCTACTCTGGTGAACCTCTTCCTCTGAGCTGTGGGAACATCCGCCTACCAGGAGTGGTATCAGCACCATCATTAGATACACACACACACACACACACACACACACACACACATACACACAGAACTCACACACAGAACTCACATCTTCCTCATTGTTCTCAGTCTTGGTCTTCATTTTGTCTTCCTCCGCCACAGCCCGAACCCTAAGACAGAAACACACATCATGAGATGAACACACACATCGGACACACACACACTGGAGATGAACACACACACACTGGAGATGAACACACACATCGGACACACATACACTGGAGAAGAACACACACACACATCGGACACACACTGGAGATGAACACACACACATCGGACACACACTGGAGATGCCAGGGGATCCTATATTAATCTAAACAGGGGAACTGACAGAGGAGAATGGCAGTTAGAAACTGACTTCTTGAGTTCCTCTTCCAGTTCCTTGTTCTTCTCCTCCAGTCTGGTCTTGGCCTGAGTCACAGCCTCCAGCTCTCCCTGCAACACCTCCTTCTCACACGACAGCTCATCCACACGCGCCATCAGATCATTCTTCACCACGTTTAACGCATTTCTGACGAGACCGAGAGGACAGAGATTAGTCAGCATGATCTCATTAGGCCCTACAACCACTTTCTCTGGGCCAGTGTTTCTGCTTCCTGGTCCAAAGGTTGCTCAATTCTGTTTTTCTCCTAGCATTACACACCTGATTCCACTAATCAACTCCCCATCAAAACTTTGATTAATGAAATTGGGTGTTTAGTGCTAGGAGAAAAACAGAAATGAGCTCCCCTTTGATTCCCCAGGACCAGGATTCGGAAACACTGCTCTAGGTGAACTCTTTGATGAAAGCTAAATCCCTCCGTGAACAGCAGGAGTCAGTAGTGTGCTATTTACTACACAACGTTCTTGCTCCGATTACTTTAATAATGTTCCATTGACTTCTTGAGCATGGATGCAGGTGATCTAAAAACACAACTTACTTGGTCTCCAGCAGCTGAGTGTTCTCGTGGATGAGATGCTCCACTTCCCGACCCATACCTTAGGAGGAGGGAGTAAACGGAGGGGTGAAAAGGAAAAACATTTAAATAAGAAAATGGAAAATTCCTCCAGTCTAAAATGGAACGATATAAAACAACACGATACTCCTTCAGTCTTACCCAGGAAGTTAAGGTCTGAGTCTGACACCCATGCTGGCAATGTGAGGTGGAAAACAAAACGGATTATCTTGACAAGATCATCTTCCATCACGACTCTACGGGGACTCTACGGGGACTCTACGGGGACTCTACGGGGACTCTACGGGGACTCTACGGGGACTCTACGGGGACTCTACGGGGACTCTACGGGGACTCTACGGGGACTCTACGGGGACTCTACGGGGACTCTACGGGGACTCTACGGGGACTCTACGGGGACTCTACCAGGTCAATATACAGCCTAAAGAACACCAAACCTACAACTTCAGCAAGAGGGAGATCCCACTGTATATTTCAGTCATAGTTTGGGAGCTAAAAAGGGAGAACTAGGGAGAGGGTTATGAGTGATAAGGGGGCTAAATGGACCATAAAACTCATCTGAAGAGAGGAACCAAGAAAAGTATTAAGTAATGAGATGAAGTATGCAGTACGGAGATAAAGGACGTTAATGTGATAGGGGAGAAACGGCTAACGTTTTCTGTAGAAAGAGGACTCCATCCTAGTATATGGCATGTACACACAAGGGTCAGTTGTGTCTTTGCCATATATTTGGGATTGAGGTAGAGTTCTCCAGATTTACTCAAGGCATGGGTATGATGTTTGTCTTTGAATAGGTGAGTGGCAGGTGTCTAAGGTGCGCGCGTCTTACCCAGCAGGTCGGCCCCCTCGTCCATGTCTGCTATGTCTACTTCCATGTCGGGTCCTGCCGAGGACAGCTCCGCAAACAGAGACTCAGTGTTCCTGTCCAACGCCATGTTTTCTATACCTACTCCTTTATTAGGAGTACTGGAGAGAGGGATGGGTAGGAGAGAGAGGGAGAGATAGGGATGGGGAGGAGAGAGAGAGAGAGGGAAGGGGAGGAGAGAGAGATGTGGAGGAGAGAGAGATGTGGAGAAGAGAGAGAGGTGTCATCTGTGTGACCACTGCTACGATACATTGCATCATATAATAAAGTGTTTGTTTTCATATCTGGCTGGAAGGACCAAGCTGGAAGGGATTGTCTGGACAGTTTTACACAAAGGATGATTCAGTGTTCAGGATAGAGATGCAGAGATCGAGATAGAAACACTACTTCCTGTTGACCCTACCTGGCGTCTCTGTAGCCACTGAGGTCCATGTCCAGTTCAGGGGTGGACTCTATGATAGCTTGCACCTCCGATGATTCAGTGTTATCATCTGCTGCGTCTGGAGAGGAGAGGGAATAATGTTAGAGTAGTATCCTTGTGGGACATATGGGTACGTTTGACATGGTGAATACAGTGGTGAGGCCAATGGGATGCATACTAACATATTTTAGTAGGTTTTCTAATGTAACAAATCCAAGTCCCTAAACGTAGCAAATCCCCATGTTATCACAGTTTATGCCCTGTAGCTGCAGTACTGACCTGTGAGAGGTCCTGACCCTCCTCTGACTCCTCCCCCTCCTCTCAGCTCTGAGTCCTGTCCCTCCTGAACTGTGGTGTTCTTACTGCTGATGTTCTCTGGCTTCCTGTCGCTTCTGTCCAGGTTCCTGTTCAGACCCTTGCCCACTTCCTTGAACTCTTCCTGGAGGGGCGTGCCCACAGACGCCATGGCAACATCAGACGCGGAAGTAGACATGGGCGTGGCTGACATAGACCCGCCCCCTTGACTGGACATTGGGGTGACAGATTTGGAGCCGCCGCTTTGCGTGGACATTGGGGTAAGAGACTTTGAGTCCTCCCCTTGAGATGAAATAGGTGTACTGGATTTGGACCCTCCTTGAGAAGACATGGGGGTGCCCGATTTAGAGCCCCCTTTAGGAGACATGGGTGTGTTGGACTTGGAGCCCCCTTTAGGAGACATAGGTGAGTTGGACTTGGAGCCTCCACGATTAGCATTTGACATCTCATCCTATGGAAGAGAAAGGAGGAGGAGGAAGAGGAGGAGAGAGGGAGGAATAAAATAAATGAAATACTGACAGATGGTCAAGGGCTATATCCCAATAGTGTTAGCTTATTATATCCCAATAGTCTTAGCTTATTATATCCCAATAGTCTTAGCTTCTTATATCGCAATAGTCTCAGCTTCGTATATCCCAATAGTCTCAGCTTCGTATATCCCAATAGTCTTAGCTTCTTTCCCTCCAAAAGGAATAAGCATATTTGAAAAAAGGTGCCAATGCAACACAACCATTAATCAACACAACCATTAAATCAGCACAACGCTTAACGCCCATTCAAAAGGCAACGGTATCATGGCAATGGCATAAAGTGCACAAAACTAGATGCAGTTTAAACCAACAAAAATAAATTACGTTTAAACCGACCGGAAAAAACACCTAAATTCAAATCAAAGTTGTTAGAGCACACAGTTAGAAAACAAAATCAACAAAAATGTTTTAGTCAATTCTACAGCTAAGACTAGTTGATAGGGTTGAAGTACAGCTGGTGGTCTATGCATTAGTAATCCTAGCAAGCAGACTCCTGAAAGACTGGGATGCATCTTAAATGGCACCCTACTCCCTATATAGTGCACTACTTTTGGTTAGAGCCCCATAGGGCTAAAAGTAATGCGGTACATAGGGATAATTTTTTATTTAGCCCCACGGTCACACCATTGGCGTCCAGGTTAGTAACCTGCTTGGGTTGCATGCTGCTGGTAGTGTACTACGATCTATGGTGGCACAAAGGCTAGATGAAGCTTTTATGAGACAATGTCGTCAACAGCACAGCAACTACAGGCCATCACAACAACAACGCGGTAGTTTGGACCTGGTTCTGTTCAGCCTGCTGATTGGCCGAAAGCCTCTGCCCTCTGTTCGGGGAGTCTGGCGCCCCCAACTAGTTAAGAGAAAAATGTCAGCGAAGGCCTGTTTTAGTGCCGCGATCACAACTGGCCACATAATCAAAACACATTACAGGTATAAAGCTTAGAAAAGGGTGGGGGGGGGGAAATCAGAAGGGACATAACAGCAGATTTATGTTGAAAAAATATAATTTCAAAGTCATGAATTAAGTATTATCTATCTATATACATACACACACACACACACACACACACAGCACAAAAATATAAACGCAACATGTTTCATGAGCTGAAATAAAAATTCCTAGAAATGTTCCATACGTACAAAAATCTTTTGTGCACAAATTTGTTTACATCCCTGTTGGTGAGCATTTCTCTTTTGCCAAGATAATCCACCCATTTGACAGGTGTGGCATATCATGAAGCTGATTAAACAGCATGATCATTACACAGGTAGACCTTGTACTGGGGAAAATAAAAGGCCACTCTAAAATGTTCAGTTTTGTCATACAACAGAATGCCACAGATGTCTCAAGTTGAGGGAGCGTGCAATTGACATGCTGAATGCAGAAAATGTCCACCAGAGTTGCTGCCAGATAATTTAATGTTAATTTCTCTACCATAAGCTGCCTCCAACGTCATTTTAAAGAATATGGCAGTATGTCCAACCGGCCTCACAACCGCAGACCACGCCAGCCCAGGACCTCCAAATCAGTCTTTTTCACCTGCGGTATCGTCTGAGACCAGCCACCCGGACAGCTGATGAAACTGAGGAGTATTTCTGTCTGTAATAAAGGCCGTTTGTGGGGAAAAACAAATTCTGATTGGCTGTGCCTGGCTCCCCAGGGGGCAACCCATGGCTGCACCACTGCCCAGTCATGTGAAATCCATAGATAACGAATTTCAATTGACTGATTTCCTTATATGAACTGTAACTCAGTAAAATCTTTGAAATTGTTGCGTATATACTGTGTGTGTATATAGACTCAGTAAAGTCTTTGAAATTGTTGCATATACACAGTGGGGAGAACAAGTATTTGATACACAAGTATTTCCCACTTACAAAGCATGTAGAGGTCTGTAATTTTTATCATAGGTACACTTCAACTGTGAGAGACGGAATCTAAAACAAAAATCCAGAAAATCACATTGTATGATTTTTAAGTAATTAATGCTGAAAGCATGTAGAGGTCTGTAATTTTTCTCATAGGTCCAGAGAGCTGTGTAAGGACACCAGGGATAAAATTGTAGACCTGCACAAGGCTGGGATGGGCTACAGGACAATAGGCAAGCAGCTTGGTGAGAAGGCAACAACTGTTGGCGCAATTATTAGAAAATGGAAGAAGTTCAAGATGACGGTCAATCTCCCTCGGTCTGGGGCACCATGCAAGATCTCACCTTGTGGGGCATCAATGATCATGAGGAAGGTGAGGGATCAGCCCAGAACTACACGGCAGGACCTGGTCAATGACCTGAAGAGAGCTGGGACCACAGTCTCAAAGAAAACCATTAGTAACACACTACGCCGTCATGGATTAAAATCCTGCAGCGCACGCAAGGTCCCCCTGCTCAAGCCAGCGCACGTCCAGGCCCGTCTGAAGTTTGCCAATGACCATCTGGATGATCCAGAGGAGGAATGGGAGAAGGTCATGTGGTCTGATGAGACAAAAATAGAGCTTTTTGGTCTAAACTCCACTCGCCGTGTTTGGAGGAAGAAGAAGGATGAGTACAACCCCAAGAACACCATCCCAACCGTGAAGCATGGAGGTGGAAACATCATTCTTTGGGGATGCTTTTCTGCAAAGGGGACAGGACGACTGCACCGTATTGAGGGGAGGATGGATGGGGCCATGTATCGCGAGATCTTGGCCAACAACATCCTTCCCTCAGTAAGAGCATTGAAGATGGGTCCTGGCTGGGTCTTCCAGCATGACAACGACCCGAAACACACAGCCAGGGCAACTAAGGAGTGGCTCCGTAAGAAGCATCTCAAGGTCCTGGAGTGGCCTAGCCAGTCTCCAGACCTGAACCCAATAGAAAATCTTTGGAGGGACCTGAAAAGTCTGTATTGCCCAGCGACAGCCCCGAAACCTGAAGGATCTGGAGAAGGTCTGTATGGAGTAGTGGGCCAAAATCCCTGCTGCAGTGTGTGCAAACCTGGTCAAGAACTACAGGAAACGTATGATCTCTGTAATTGCAAACAAAGGTTTCTGTACCAAATATTAAGTTCTGCTTTTCTGATGTATCAAATACTTATGTCATGCAATAAAATGCAAATGAATTACTTAAAAATCATGCAATGTGATTTTCTCGATTTTTGTTTTAGATTCCGTCACTCACAGTTGAAGAGTACCTATGATAAAAATTACAGACCTCTACATGCTTTGTAAGTGGGAAAACCTGCAAAATCGGCAGTGTATCAAATACTTGTTCTCCCCACTGTATATAAATAAAAAAATATATATTTATATAAATAAATATATATATATATTTATATATACCTGAGCGGTATGACGGCTGCGTGGTCCCATGGTGTTTATACTTACGTACTACTGTTTGTACAAATGAACGTGGTACCTTCAGGCGTTTGGAAATTGCTCCCAAGGATGAACCAGACTTGTAGAGGTCTACAATTTATTTTCTGAAGTCTTAGCTGATTTCTTTTGATTTTCCCATGATGTCGAGCAAAGAGGCACCGTGTTTGAAGGTAAGCCTTGAAATACATCCACAGGTACACCTCCAACTGACTCAAATGATGTCAATTAACCTATCTGAAGCTTCTAAAGTCATTACATCATTTTCTGGAATTTTCCAAGCTGTTTAAAGGCACAGTCAACTTAGTGTATGTAAACTTCTGACCCACTGGATTTGTGATATAGTGAATTATATGTGAAATAATGTGTCTGTAAACAATTGTTGACAGAATTACTTGTATCATGCACAAAGTAGATGTCCTAACCGACTTGCCAAAACTATAGTTTGTTAACATGAAATCTGTGGAGTGGTTGAAAAATGAGTTTTAATGACTTCAACCTAAGTGTATGTAAACTTCAACTGTATATGTACTCATACTATTTACTAATACTTATGTAAATAAAGTATTTCTGATTAATGTTAATACATTTGCTAAAATGTTATTTCTGTTTTCACTTTGTCATTATGGGATATTGTAGATTGATGAGGATTTTTTTAATCCATTTTAGAATAAGGCTGTAAAGTAACAAAATGTGAAAAAAATGGAAGGGGTCTAAATACTTTCCGAATGCACTGTATACACACAGTATATATATTTATTTCCTTCTACTTCTCCCTCTACCCTTGGCAGTATTCCCCTTCTTTCCCTCGCTGGTGTCATCCTCTCTGCTATTGCCATAGTATCGCCTGTCAGCCTATCTGAGCCTAGCTTTTGTCTTCTCTCCTGTCCGTCTGACTGATAAATCTGACGCTGTCCATGACAAAAAAAAAACTATGTTCTCCTGACACACAGTGTGTGTGTGTGTGTGTACAGTGGTTCCCCTACAGTTATATAGCAGTGGAGGCCCACTGCTGTGGAATTGTTGCCACCACGGCAAGAAACATGTAATATTTGTAATAGATATTTTGATATATTTCTGGCGAGACGCGCTTTTAAATTGATAGTTATCGGCTCAATGAATGGAAGTCTATGGAAACAGCTAGCTAACGCTAGTAGCAATGCACCATCCCCCCACCACCACTGAAAAAAAAAACTATGGGAAACACTGGTATGTGTGTACAAACCTGAGACAGATATAGTATCAGGGGGGTTATCCGAAAACTGTAAATCTTTGGACTATGTCGAATCAGAGGTGTAACACAAAGGCATCCCTGTGAGTCAGAACTGTGGGAGCCTGGTGAAAAGGCTGTGAGTGTGAACTGAGGAAGCCTGGTGAAAAGGCTGTGAGTGTGAACTGTGGGAGCCTGGTGAAAAGGCTGTGTGTGTGTTTAAAAGTCAGCGTGAGAGATCCACAGTGACGCCTCTATTGAGCCAGAGGCCTCTAAAGTGACAAAGGGACAGTTTAGTGGGATCAGGGATAGAGAAAGAAAAGAGATGCTTTCATAGAGAATGCAAAGGTTTGCTAGAGAGGAGGATAGAGGAGGATTAAGTAGAAAACATGATTTAGTAGCAGCCAGGACTGAGCTTAAACATTAGTAGATGCAACGTAACTGCCAGTCCCATAACTTACGTCAAATGTTGTCTTGCCCTGTTCTCTCTCGCTCTCCTCTGTTCTACTCTTCCCCTGCTCCTGGCCCTTAATGGTACCACTTCCTCTCCCCCCCCCCTCCCCCTGCTTAGGCATTCCGGGCACACTGATTCAAGTCTCCCTCTCAATCATGCTTTGGTACTGAAGACACACTGAATCAAGCTCCCTTTTCAATAAGCCTTCCCGTCCTCTGGCAGAGTGAAGGGTTGAAAGCGTATGTTTCCACACAGACACACAGTATCTACTCTGGGCCAAATTATCCCTGCCTTACGTCACCCCTCAGAGTCCTGGGAAACGCTAAGAGGAGACAAGGCATGGGGGATGGTCAGGTCTGAGGGTACGGTCGTTCATCTTAGATTGCGGATCTAATCCACAGAGTACACTTTGTACTCACACAGTAAATTTGTGAAAAGTCTGTTCAAAACATGGGCAGCATGTTAGAACAACGTTGGCATCTGAGAAAAGCGATTGACAGGTGAGAAGTAGATTGTTACCTTAATGCTGGTGTTGGAGTGAGGATGGCTCAGGTCGTTATACCTCCAGGGTTCAGACAGCGTTTCCACGGTTTCCCTTTGCGGGTCAGGGGTCAAATCATTTCCTGGTAACTGGAATAACCCCATGGAGATGGGACGTTCCTTCCTTTATTCAGAGAAAGAAGAGGCAAAGGAATATTCAGCATTGACAGAATAAGGGAGAAGAAATGGATTGTTGATTGCAATCTTTTTTCCTCATAGAGATATGAACTTAAATCCGTTTTACCTCATTTCTACCAGCATGCTAAAATGTGCAACCAGAGAAGAAAAAATATAAAAATAATAAAAAAAATAAAAACTCTAGACCACCTTTACTCCACACAGAGACGAATACAAAGTGCTCCCTCACCCTCCATTTGGCAAATCTGGCCATAATTCTATCCTCCCGATTCCTGCTTACATGCAAATACTAAAGCAGGAAGTACCAGTGACTCACTCAATACGGAAGTGGTCAGATGACGCGGATGCTATGCTCAGTGGTCAAAAGTACTTAAGTAAAAATACTTTCAAGTACTACTTAAGTATTTTTTACTTTTGTACTTTTGATACTTAAGTATATTTAAAACCAAATACTTTCAGACTTTTACTCAAGTAGTATTTTAATGGGCGACTTTCACTTGAGTCATTTTCTATTAAGGTATCTTTACTTTTACTCAAGTATGACAATTGGATACTTTTTCCACCACTGGCTAACCTACAGGATTGTTTTGTTCCGGGATTCATCTAATGACATTGAGGAGTATACCACCTCAGTCACCGGCTTCATCAATAAGTGCATCGATGACGTAGTCCCCCACAGTGACCGTACATACATATCCCAACCAGAAGCCATGGATTACAGCCAGCATCCTCACCGAGCTAAAGGCTAGAGCTGCCGCTTTCAAGGAGCGGGACACTAATCCGGACGCTTATAAGAAATCCCGCTATGCCCTCAGACAAACCATCAAACAAGCAAAGTGTCAATACAGGACTAAGATTGAATCCTAATACACCGGCTCTGACGCTCGTCGGAAGTGGCAGGGCTTGCAAACTATTATGGACTACAAAGCAAAACCCAGATGCGAGCTACCCAGTGATGCAAGCCTACCAGACGAGCTAAATGCCTTTTATGCTCACTTCGAGGCAAGCAACACTGAAGCATGCATGAGAGCACCAGCTGTTCCGGACGATTATACTAATTATACTACCCTCTGCCTATTGGCTACTTTGCTTATTCAATACCTACTCATAATACAACACTGCCCCTTTAAGACAAAAAAAAAGCTCTTAACCTGACTCACTTTTCAAAGATAGCTAGAAAGGCACACGTTTTGTGCTCTTGTAGTACGCAACCACTCCCCCATTGATGACTAGAAATGTGCTAGATCTGGGCTAATAACTTACTAGCAAAGAATATGAACAAATGTGCACACGTGGCTACATTGATCCCAAAACAGGAGCATCTACACGCGACCACTCATGCTGTAAACACAGTCCAGTTTGAAGTGAATGGCACAGATCCATATATGGCAATGGTCTATTTGCATATAGGGCTACTGCAGCTCTGATTAGTTATGCAGCACCAGTCTGTGTAGAGTAAGGACCTGAGTCGTGCCTGTCAATGCAATAGAACCCTACTCCAATGCGCTGTGCATACAAGAAAATCTCTTGCATAGTTTGTTTCTTATACTAAGTCTAAAATAGTTTCGGTATGTTGCATTGAATGTGGCTAATGTTGCGTTGATTTGATCACAATTCCCACAGCAGGGAAACGTTGATAGTGTTAACTAAAAGGGAAAACTAGAAAGTTGAGTGAAGTTCAATCTTGTGCTTCTCTGCACAGGCTGATATTTCTTCTGTGTGGCAGTCCCGGGGGGACTGCGTACTGTGCGCAGCTTAGAGGGAACATTGCTCACTCCTGTAAGTCGCCCTGGATAAGAGTGTCTGCTAAATGACTTAAAATGTTAAATTGTGACTGAATTATGTCAAACTAGCTACAGTGGTTATCTAGATTGGAGGAAGTATTTAGTGTTGTGTGCATTGTGTCTGTGCACCTAGCTAGCTACCAGCCCATAGCCTACATTGCATACTGTCTCATGACATTTAACCAGAGTTTGATTTAACTGTGGAAGTAAGGAGAAAATGCGACATTTTTTGTCACTCCTGTTAGCGGCCATTGGGGGTTTGTGCTCTCTGATTGGCTAACGGAAATTGCGATTCTACAAATAGAAACAGCAGGTTTGTTGCCACCGGGTCGGCATGCAGCAGCTACTGCTTTTGTTCTAGCAAGAGAAGGAATGGACTCCCACTGTGATTAGTACCTATCAGCAGTATATCGGCATTGAGAATCTTGTGTGTTTCATGCTTTATGGCTTGGGGGTAGAAGCTGTTCAGGGTCCTGTGGTTCCAGACTTGGTGCAATGGTACCGCTTACAATCCAGTAGCAGAGAGAACAGTCTATGGCTAGGGTGGCTGGAGTCTTCCCTCTGACACCGCTTGGTATAGAGGTCCTGGATGGCAGGGAGCTCTGCCCCAGTGATGAACTGGGCCGTACTCACCACCCTCTGTAGCACCTTGCGGTCAGGTGCCTTGCAGTTGCCGTACCAAGTGGTGATGCAGCCAGTCAGGATGCTCTCAATGGTGCAGCTATAGAACGTTTTGAGGATCTGAGGGCCCATGCCAAATCTTTTCAGCCTCCTGAGGGGGAAGAGGCGCTGTTGTGCCCTCTTCACAACTGTGCGGGTGTGTGTGGACCATGTTAGTCCTTAATGATGTGGACACTGAGGAACTTGAAGCTCTCGTTTGTTAGAGAGGTGTGACAGTGATGGATAATGTAATAATGTGGGGTCCAGGTCAGGTGCCAGTAGTGATAGATAATGTAATAGTGTGGGGTCCAGGTCAGGTGCCAGTAGTGATAGATAATGTAATAGTGTGGGGTCCAGGTTATGTGCCAGTAGTGATTGATAATGTAATAGTGTGGGGTCCAGGTCAGGTGCCAGTAGTGATGGATAATGTAATAGTGTGGGGTCCAGGTCAGGTGCCAGCAGTGATGGATAATGTAATAGTGTGGGGTCCAGGTCGGGTGCCAGTAGTGATAGATAATGTAATAGTGTGGGGTCCAGGTCAGGTGCCAGTAGTGATAGATAATGTAATAGTGTGGGGTCCAGGTCAGGTGCCAGTAGTGATAGATAATGTAATAGTGTGGGGTCCAGGTCAGGTGCCAGTAGTGATGGATAATGTAATAGTGTGGGGTCCAGGTCAGGTGCCAGTAGTGATAGATAATGTAATAGTGTGGGGTCCAGGTCAGGTGCCAGTAGTGATAGATAATGTAATAGTGTGGGGTCCAGGTCAGGTGCCAGTAGTGATAGATAATGTAATAGTGTGGGGTCCAGGTCAGGTGCCAGTAGTGATAGATAATGTAATAGTGTGGGGTCCAGGTCAGGTGCCAGTAGTGATAGATAATGTAATAGTGTGGGGTCCAGGTCAGGTGCCAGTAGTGATAGATAATGTAATAGTGTGGGGTCCAGGTCAGGTGCCAGTAGCAATAGAGTGGTCTCTGAGCTCCATTATATAACAGAGTGCTGCACTGGATCCCATGTGTTGTGATTAAAAATGCTTGTCAATACTTCTGCTGCAGGCATTAAGCTAGCAAACTAACTTCTCACTCCAGTCACTCATCACACGACAAACCAGCTTCATATAAAACTTCACACTGACCAGAAATTTGAATCTTCCACTTGGTGCTTTAGTTTGACAGGTGACATCACTCTGATCCGTTGGTCTCTCAGTAACCTCTCTGCCGCTTTATCAGGCCAGTGACTGTAGAGCTGGTAGATTCACACAGTACTGGTTCTTCTGTTCCACACTCATCAGCAGACATGACACACAACGTGCTAGCTTCCCCACTTCCATGTCACCTTGCAGCACCCATAGTTGTCTGACGACACAAAATATCACTCAAAACAAACTCCAGAGTTAGCCTACATGTTCTACGGACCCTGTACAGCTTTGATGAAGTGAAGTTAACAATCTTATCTTGCTTTACATCAAACAGTTCTTTCTCCACAGACTTTCCTCCCAGCTCTTTCTGAATATGAAACATTACCAACCTTTGAACTACGGTTGGGCGGTATCCAGATTTTTATATCATCATAGCGTCCTTCTCTCATACCGGGATATATATGGTATTACCGGCCAGTGGCGCGTATTCACGGATGCCAAGGGAAGCCAGGTTTCCCCCAAATATAGGCCATGTAAAAAAACTAAATAATTGATCTTTGTCTCTCTGCGCTTCATAGTTTTCCTTCAATTCGCAAGAGGCTGGCTATCTCATCGGAGAAAGAATCAGAGCGAGAGAAACAGCGCCCCTCTGTCTATGTATGTGTAGGCCATCTATCTGATGCCGTCTGGTCGAAAAGAGTATGACATTGTTGCCACCCGTAGCATCGAATGGAAGGGAAGCCGGCGAGCATTTGGCCTCCCTTGATAAAAAAATAAAAATAAAGTCAAATCATCGTTGAGCTAAACTGAGTGAGCTAAACTGTGAATGGTCCTTGAGCACCAGAAAAGTGTCAAGGGAAGCCAGTTTGGATATGGCGTCACTCCTATCAAATCGCATAGAGAGCATAAGTCATTGACAGAAACAACTTGAATAGTTGCATCTCAAGTGTTGTTGTCCTCCGGTGGCCAGATAGCTAGCTAAAATTTTATTTTTCCTAAATTAGCCAGGGATGGAAATAGAGATTTGCACTTCCCTTATTGGCAGATGAGTGGGAACCTTGATTTGTAGCACCTGCTGCTCATCGGTTGTTCTTTACAAATGCTGCTTTGAATTGAACAGTACTGATTCTGGAACAGCATGTGTAGGCTACACACTGTGTCTGCGTGGAGTCTGAAGTCACTAGGGCAACAGGCCTGACTGCTCTGCTCGGAGAAGAGGGGGGAGGAGAAGACGAACCAAGAACAGAGAGTATAGAAAACCCAAGGAAATTATGATAGTGGCAGCTGTACAGATAACTAATCCAAAGGGTTTAGAGTTCTCAAAACACAGCAGAAAGCTAACACAATACAATGTCCCGTCACCCTAATATTTCAGCCAATAACTAAGATTAAACTAGCAGGTTAAACTTAAGGGTCATGTTAACACAGAATTCTGTTTTTCACACAGGGGAAAAAAGATGACGAATAAGAAATATATCTTGCTGCGTTTCGTAAACACAGAAGTAAAATGCTTTGTAATTTCTGCTCGGCCTCAAACTAGTTTCGTGGTTATCCACTCCGATGATTATTCACGAACGGGCCCTCCATAGAGGGGTGTTCATTGTCTACGGGTTGCTATTAGGTACAGCTTGCTCTTTTTAACATTGAAGCCATTGTTTCTGCCAGCTCCTCATTGATGTGGGGGGGTTAATATTGAGCTCCACTTCCATTGATGTTCAAAGTCGGGTTGGGCGGTATACCATATATTGGGATATTTGGAAATAGCCACGGGATATCTTTTCAATACCGTCAATACCTTTGAAACTCTTTCTTTTAAGTTTTTCCAATACATTTTAATATTTGTAGCTACTTTTTAAGTAAATACCTGCAGTCAATCTGTGCAATACCTTAGGAGATAAAGCAAATTGCGTTCTTCATTTCAACTGTCAAATTATTTTACATTATGAAGCTTACCGTAGTTCCCCAGAACAGTTGAGCCAGTCATGTCAATGGGAGAAAGCGGGAGCAGGTGAGTCCAGCTGTGTATTGACGGGGGTAGCGTTTTATATTGAAAGACAAATATTATTTTTTTGCTTCAATAGAGTTATCAGGGACGTGCAACTACAGTTTTCCCTCACAGAAAATACATTAGTGCAACACATTGGCCGAAAATTGCTTAATTTTCATCAGATGACAACAGACGTGCAACACTATCTGGCTGGCAGCCACACAAGTAAATTAGCTTACAATGAAAAAGCCAGGTATTTTTTTGAAAAAACAATGCATGGACATCATATGTCTAATGTTTATCATAGAAAGAATGTAGCCAGCTACATTTCCCAATGTTTTGCTTAAAGTTATGCTTTAAGCATTTTACCGGAGAAAAGTAGGCTGGCTACACTGAGAAACGTACCAGAGAAAAGTAGCTGCTGATAGATGGAGAGAGAGAGAGAGAGAGAGAGAGACAGACAGAGGCCTCACTGCCTGCCAATGGACATAAACCGGAGAGAAGCTGAACTAAAATCAACTATTTTTTTTCCAACTCTCAAAGAAATATCCTAAAGGTTGCTTGTAAAACCAAAAATAGCATACAGCTTTGACATGTCCCTCTTGTAAAGGAGAGGTTTTATTTATCAAATGGGATCAACTGTGTAAATAAAGGATTCTAAAACCAAAAATAGCATACAGCTTTGACAGGTCCCTCTTGTAAAGGATATGTTTTATTTATCAAATGCGATCAACTGTATAAATAAAGGATACATTAAAGTAAGTAGATGGGATATTAGTATGTCTGCGTATCCACTGTCTGAGAAGGTTCTCTCGCCTGACCTACTTTTAGCCTGCAGAACCAGAACGCTGTCTGTCCCAAACACAGCAACAGCATGGTAACCACGTTAATATCATGGCAACTGGCTTTACCCCACGGGAAGTAAACAAGCGAGGGAAAGAGGGATGAGGGGAGTCAGAGGGGTAAGCAAGCAGAGAATGGAGAGAGTGAAACGAGGAGAAGAAGATGGTAGCAACAGAAAAAGAGCAGATATTGAGAAGGAGAAAGAGAGAAGATGTAAACACACCCATCCCTTTCACAGAGAGTTGCCTGCATGAGGGATGTGACTTACAGTAGGCTGCGTTTCTGTCACACACACACACACACACACACACACACACACAGGGTGGTACAGTACCTGCTGGGTCGTGGCAGGGCGGGGAGGCCAGAAGAGACAGAGTAGTGCACCAGCAACAGGACAGACAGAGAGACCAGCACGGCAGAGTTAATGACCACGGCCCCACCAACAAAGCCAAAGACAAACAACAGCATACGCCCCGGGCTCATGGCCCTCCCTGAACATGGCCCAGCGCCCCACACTACCGGGATCAGGGGAGGGGGGGGGGGGACAACGCTAAAACACACGCCTCTGAAGCTTTTACACACTGTCCCTGGACGACAACGCAAAGAAGTATACTCCCTTTGGTGTCTGTCGACAAAGTACACCTCACATACACACTGTCTGTCGCTGGCTGTTGGTCAGGTACAAAATATCAGGTTCAGAGTAGAGCAGCCTGGCGCTATGTGAGCTCAGACCAGCGGGCCAACAAGCGACGGCCACAGAAACAACAGCAGCAGCAGTAATCCCATGAGCAGCAGCAGCGGCGGTGGTGGCAGCTGCAGAGACAGAGCAGCAGCTGCTACTGTAGAGTGAGGCTGGCTTCAGTTCAACACTGCTGTGACATCATCCAGAGAGAGAGAGAGGGTGGACACTGGCTTTGCAGCAGTTCTCTCCTCTCGTGTTTTGTATCCCCTTTCTGACAGACGATACTCCTGCTTGTCCTTCTTTCTTTGCTAAGCTAAGACACTGCTGCCGCTGTACAGTCTAGAATTCTCGTTCTCTCTCCCCTCCCATTTCCCCTCCCCCCTACCTCCCTCCCTATCGGATGCTGAGGCAGCATCAGAGCTGGTAACATGCCTCCTCTTAGCTCGATGCAGATTGGCTGAGCCAGGGAGAGACTGGGAGGAGGACAAACCTGTGGATAATGTCAGCGTCTGCTGCTACTGAGAGACTGTGGCGGGCTGCTGCCACACACACAGGTAATAAATAATGTACCACACTTCAGTTAGGGAAACAGCTGAAATCACAAATGAGTGCCTTGTGAACACAAACACAAATGTTGAAATCTGTTTAAATCAAATCTGTTCTGATCTGATGTAGTGGTCAAAGTAATCATCCTTCTCTAGACCGTTGAAAATGGAGGCTTGTCCAGAGGGAGACCATGACCTCTTTTCCCTGCTGTTTCACTCACTAATCTGATCTGCTCAGCAGACAAACACTACAGCTCTGAATCCCTCTAATCATCACACTGTGGGATTACTGCAGCTGACCACTGACAACCTCTGGCTGGTTCATACACATCTGAATAGTCCCACTCAATCTCTAAAACCCAATCTGCTCTACTCACTTTAACTCAGATCCACTAAAATGTCATCACCTAATATACTCTCGTCTTTTTTTCATCCCATCTCCCTCTGCCCATCCCATCTCCTCCCCTCCTCACATCTCCTCCCTCTCTTTTCGGGTTCTTCTCTCCATCAGGTTCGGACTTACATTGAACTGCCTGTGGAGAGCAGAGAACATAGGAGTGTTGCCTGCAGTGATGAAGCATTTCACATAAACTTACTCTCTCAGGGTGAGGAGCCAACTATGCCCATGAATGTTGATGTGCCATACTGATACGGACGCTGTATACTAAAACACAAACACACACGCTACCGAGGATGAACTGGCCATGAGCCAGCAGTGTGTTTGGGAAACACTGCTATATGATACTGTAGACGCAGTGATCTTGGAATGGGACTTTGATTGTTGTATATATGACCTTACCTTGATCTGTTTGTGCTTGTGTCCGACGGTGTCTCCTGCTGGTGTTTGGTACGTTCCAAGTGCTCCATGTAACTGTGGATCATCTGCATGGGAGATACCAACAGGAGACGGGGGGGGTTATCGTGGACAGGGAGTGATCCTATTCAAATACATTGTTGAAGATGGCCCTGATGCCTACTGTTTCTTAAGTGGGGTTTGTATCCATGTATAGCTGGAACAGACTGTCTCCTGGCATGTGGGGTACCATGTACAACTGGAACAGACAGCCTCCTGGGATGTGGGGTACCATGTACAACTGGAACAGACAGCCTCCTGGCATGTGGGGTACCATGTACAACTGGAACAGACAGCCTCCTGGCATGTGGGGTACCATGTACAACTGGAACAGACAGCCTCCTGGCATGTGGGGTACCATGTACAGCTGGAACAGACAGCCTCCTGGCATGTGGGGTACCATGTACAGCTGGAACAGACAGCCTCCTGGCATGTGGGGTACCATATACAGCTGGAACAGACAGCCTCCTGGCATGTGGGGTACCATATACAGCTGGAACAGACAGCCTCCTGGCATGTGGGGTACCATATACAGCTGGAACAGACAGCCTCCTGGCATGTGGGGTACCATATACAGCTGGAGCAGACTGTCTCCTGGCATGTGGGGTACCATATACAACTGGAACAGACAGCCTCCTGGCATGTGGGGTACCATGTACAGCTGGAACAGACAGCCTCCTGGCATGTGGGGTACCATGTACAGCTGGAACAGACTGTCTCCTGGAGTGTGGGGTACCATGTACAGCTGGAAAAGACTGCCTCCTGGCATGTGGGGTATTCAGCTGGAACAGACAGTCTCCTGGCATGTGGGGTACCATGTACAGCTGGAACAGAGGGCCTCCTGGCATGTGAAGTACCATGTAGAACTGGAAGAGACCGTCTCCTGGCATGTGGGGTACCATGTACAGCTGGAACAGACAGCCTCCTGGCATGTGGGGTACCATGTACAGCTGGAACAGACAGTCTCCATGTGGGGTATTAAGCTGGAGCAGACCGTCTCCTGGCATGTGGGGTACCATGTACAACTGGAACAGACAGCCTCCTGGCATGTGGGGTACCATGTACAGCTGGAACAGACAGCCTCCTGGCATGTGGGGTACCATGTACAGCTGGAACAGACTGCCTCCTGGCATGTGGGGTACCATATACAGCTGGAACAGACAGCCTCCTGGCATGAGGTACCATGTACAGCTGGAACAGACAGCCTCCTGGCATGTGGGGTACCATATACAGCTGGAACAGACAGTCTGCATGTGGGGTATTCAGCTGGAACAGACGGCCTCATGGCATGTGAAGTACCATTAACAGCTGGAACAGACTGCCTCCTGGCATGTGGGGTACCATATACAGCTGGAACAGACTGTCTCCTGGAGTGTGGGGTACCTTTAACAGCTGGAACAGACTGCCTCCTGGCATGTGGGGTACCATTAACAGCTGGAACAGACTGCCTCCTGGCATGTGGGGTACCATATACAGCTGGAACAGACGGCCTCCTGGCATGTGAAGTACCATGTAGAACTGGAACAGACAGTCTCCATGTGGGGTGTTAAGCTGGAGCAGACAGTCTCCTGGCATGTGGGGTACCATATACAGCTGGAACAGACGGTCTCCTGACATGTGGGGTACCATGTACAGCTGGAACAGACTGTCTCCTGGCATGTGGGGTACCATGTACAACTGGAACAGACAGCCTCCTGGCATGTGGGGTACCATGTACAGCTGGAACAGACAGTCTCCATGTGGGGTATTAAGCTGGAGCAGACCGTCTCCTGGCATGTGGGGTACCATGTACAACTGGAACAGACAGCCTCCTGGCATGTGGGGTACCATGTACAACTGGAACAGACAGCCTCCTGGCATGTGGGGTACCATGTACAGCTGGAACAGACAGCCTCCTGGCATGTGGGGTACCATGTACAGCTGGAACAGACAGCCTCCTGGCATGTGGGGTACCATGTACAGCTGGAACAGACAGCCTCCTGGCATGTGGGGTACCATATACAGCTGGAACAGACAGCCTCCTGGCATGTGGGGTACCATGTAGAGCTGGAACAGACAGCCTCCTGGCATGTGGGGTACCATATACAGCTGGAACAGACAGTCTGCATGTGGGGTATTCAGCTGGAACAGATGGCCTCATGGCATGTGAAGTACCATGTACAGCTGGAACAGACTGCCTCCTGGCATGTGGGGTACCATATACAGCTGGAACAGACTGTCTCCTGGAGTGTGGGGTACCATGTACAGCTGGAACAGACAGCCTCCTGGCATGTGGGGTACCATATACAGCTGGAACAGACGGCCTCCTGGCATGTGGGGTACCATTAACAGCTGGAACAGACTGCCTCCTGGCATGTGGGGTACCATATACAGCTGGAACAGACGGCCTCCTGGCATGTGAAGTACCATGTAGAACTGGAACAGACAGTCTCCATGTGGGGTGTTAAACTGGAACAGACAGCCTCCTGGCATGTGGGGTACCATGTACAACTGGAACAGACAGTCTCCTGGCATGTGGGGTACCATGTACAACTGGAACAGACAGTCTCCTGGCATGTGGGGTACCATGTACAACTGGAACAGACAGTCTCCATGTGGGGTATTCAGCAGGAACAGACAGTCTCCATGTGGGGTACCATGTACAGCTGAAACAGTCTCCATGTGGGGTATTCAGCTGGAACAGACAGTCTCCTAGCATGTGGGGTACAATGTACAACTGGAACAGAGTCTCCATGTGGGGTATTGAGCTGGAACAAGCAGTCTCCTGTCATGTGGGGTATTCAGCTGTCCATATTTAAAATGTCACCTTCTCTAAGCGGGCCAGAGTGGTCTGTTTTGGCGTCTGGACCAACGTGTTAGTAATACATTATGGATAACAGACTTTAGACAGACTGAGTTGAGGCAACATACTTAATGTAGGGATTCTCTCTCTGAACAATAGGATGCAATAGTCTGCAGATCTGGGTCTCAAACATATGTCATATACTTACAAATACTTGAGTTTTAGTTGATTTAGTTTGCCCAGTAGAATTGAAGGAAGGGAACAGTCCCAATCCCGGATGGGGTCAATTCTGAAAGTAAAACTAAATTCCAATTCCAAATTGTCCTAATTGAAAAACAGAAGAGAATTGGAATTTCATTGTACTTTCTGAATTGATTGGAATTGAAATGAAATTGACCCCAACCCTGGCACTACAACACACTTCCCTTCCCTCCTCATACCTCTGTGTGCCTCTGGTGGAGGGCATTGTACTCCTTCTTCAACTCGGCTTCTCGTTCCTCCAATCTGCTGACTGAAAGAGAGGTTAGACTTGTGATCTCAGTTAAAACAGAACAACATGGTCAATGAGGCAAAATAATACTTAAGCTGTTATTAAAGAAAATATAAAAAGCTTTTTGTGTACAGTTAAAAGTGAATGATCATCAGTAATATCAGTCTCAAAACAGTCTTCCAAGATGAGAAACCAAGTACAGTATCAAACTGCTGTCAGTTGTAGTAGCAAGTCATGACCACCAGGTGTCATTAGAGCACTAGTAAAAACACTGTCTTGTTCGCTCAAAACACTCATGCAGCTTTGGGTTAGGGGTCCCTGAGCAGCCATAATCCTGCCATGAGTAAAAACGTTTCCCTATGAAAAACTTCAGGAATTCTATGCCGATTCGTACACAAAGTCGTACCAGTCATCACACCCTCGGAAGCCATGTTTAAACTGTAACTCAAAAATATCACAAGCAGGAACCCAAAAACACTAGCATACATTACAATCAACTCCACTCTATTTCAGTCAAACACATAGCTCTTAGGCCTGTAACTTAATCCACTGTGTAGGAAACTTGGCTGGCATGGACTGTTTATAGTGAAAACACCCTGACAATGTCCTGTGTGAGTGTGTGTTCAGATGACTGCCCAGCCTAACAATGGTGGAATTCGTATTTGCGTGGCCGGTGCCCCGGGTGGGTGGAGATTTCATTTAAGGAACAATGTAATGGTCTAAAATGAGCTAACTCCGCCCACCGGGGCCATGCGAAACGAACTCGACCAATGCCCTCTCACAAAGGCGGAGTGTGTGAGACAGAGACACTAACCCAAGCAGGCATACCATCTGGTCATTGATAATGACCCTCAAAACACAGCGTGAGGGGTTTGTGTCAGTAAATGCTAACACAGTTATCTAATCAAATCTGCTACTCTTCAATCAACCTCTACATTTCTCTATGGTAGCGTGGCTAAAAGTGAACTGTGGGTTTTTGTCATTGGCTCTTAGTGGAATATGATATAGGTCTGGGATTTGCTTCAGTAGAACACAGGCTTCAAACCCAGACTGTCAGCGGTGGTTTAGTGAATGCCTAGGACTTAGCTCAGCTGGCTATGTGATTTGTGAGTTACCATGACTAGTGACTACCGGTAGACAAAGAGGAACCAAATAGAGAATAAACAGACAGAAATAACCCTATAGGAATGCACCTGCTGTGTGTGTATTGGGAAGTGGAAGTGTTTCAGGCTTGCGGTCTACTATATCTATCCTGTTCATCATCTACTCTACCCACACCTGATGAGCAATCTGAACTATGAGCTGGCCTCATGAGGAGTGTTCTCACATCTAAATTACTCAACATATTACATATCACTGCTCAGCCTCTCCCCATCTCGTTTATATGATAGAGAGAGACAGAGATAACCGCTAAAGGAAGAAATAACTGAAAGGGCTAGGGTTAGGAAGATGTGGTGACAGGGGGAGGGGGAGAGGAAGGAAGACAGAATGAGAGAGAACAAGGACTGTGGACCTGGCTGCGAGTGTTGGTGAATATCAAGTCTGTGTGTGTGTGTGTGTGTGTGTGTGTGTGTGTGTGTGTGTGTGTGTGTGTGTGTGTGTGTGTGTGTGTGTGTGTGTGTGTGTGTGTGTGTGTGTGTGTGTGTGTGTGTGTGTGTGCGTGCGTGCGTGTGTGCGTGCGTGCACTCAGGGTCAGCTGGCTGAGAGCCATACATATACTTCCCCATAAAGCGGTTAGTTAAACCAATCAGAGTCAAACTCCAACTCAGCAGACCAGAATAAACTTACTTTGAGGTGTGATACAAGAAATGCAGAATGCAGTCTCCATTCAAGATTGCACTTAGACACCTCCAAACAAACCCTTATAGACTGCACTTACAGACAGTAAGCCACCTCCAAACAAGACAATGATTGATTGATTGATTGATCGATCATGTAACTGATTGGGTTCGCATCTGTATGTATGTGTGCTTGTTAAGACTCACTCTGGTCCGAGTAATTCCTGGTCTTCAACTCCATTTGACGTGTGTGAGATTCCAGAATCACCAGCCGACCCTGAAGGTCCTTCTTCTCCGTGTCCTGACTGTCCTCAAACACCATGTAACTCTACAGACAGGCAGACAGAGAGACAGAGTTATGAAAACATTCTGTGTAACACAATGGTATGTGTCCATGTGTGTTAAGTACTTGTGAGAAAGGTCATTGACCTCTAGCCAACAGACAGGACACAGAGCTAGCTGAATGTATCATGCTTATGTCAGATTCCTTCTGCCACCACCTCCTGTGATCCTTAGAGTCACTCACTAGGGCCAGAGAGAGAAGAGGTGAACGGAGAGAGACTAGGGCCAGAGAGAGAAGAGGTGAACGGAGAGAGACTAGGGCCAGAGAGAGAAGAGGTGAACGGAGAGAGACTAGGGCCAGAGAGAGAAGAGGTGAACGGAGAGAGACTAGGGCCAGAGAGAGAAGTGAATGGGGAGAGACTAGGGACTGCTCTGTAAGGCCTTGCTGACTCAAAATCTGGACTGAGATCAATAAGACAAAACCCACCCGTCTGCCTGTGTGTCTTGTCTGTCTGTAGCTCCATTCAGTGTGTTGTTTTGTCCCTGTCTGTCTGCAGCTCCATTCAGTGTGTTGTTTTGTGTCAGACAACAGATGCAGAGCGCCAGCCCTATGGTATGTCCGTGTTGTACTGACAGATCAGTGTCCGGCAGTAAATGTCTTCTTGTTAGAGCTCAGAACCAGTATCTTCAGATCAATGGAAAAACTCGCAACAATTGTCCATTGGAATGAGAGAAACAGAGTGTGACTGTTTGTAACTGGAGAACTCGCTCTGCCGCAGCCAGCAAAAACAGGTTGAGGAGTTATGACATAACCTAGAGAGACAACCCCCCCCACACACTGATCAACGGTCTACTTCACAGCTTAGAGCATTGTGTGACAAACCAACCCACATAAAGATCAACTGCATACCTCCTAGCTTATTACAAACATACTGTAAAAGAGCTGAGAAAGCCTGTGACTGTTTATGGAGAGGTTAGAGGTGTTGCAAACTTTGGTTCTAGCCCAGCAGCAACACACCCAACATTAGATTGAGGTGAATCTGGTGTTCTAACACTAGGCTGGAACTAAATTTTGCACTCATTCGCAACCGACATGCGTAAACAGTCTTGAGTCTTGTGATCATGGAGCTTTGTGTGGATGAAGGGCTTATCGACCAGAGCCCATCGGCTGGGACGAGCAGTCATCTGCTGTGGGATTGAATCACCTGAGTCCCCTGCTCTGCCGGAGGCCTAGTGGAACAAATAGGCTCTTCTCTACATGAACGCCACTTTCTACGTGTCAGAGAGCAGATGTAGGCTAGGTCAAAGGCATTCCTCCGAATGTCTATGTGACCTGCCTATTAACTTAACTAATATTAAATCATTAGTTTGGCTGCAGGCATATTCAAGGCCCTGTTCAAAATGGTTAGGAAACCATACGCATAGCGAGAGAACGAGAGGGCAAGAAAGAGAGAAATGGATAAAGAACATAATGTGGTAAGGTATGAGAGAGGGTCTGAAGGGCAGTGATGGTACAGACTTCCTCACAGTAAACTCCTAGTAAAACAGCAAATCTAATAACAGCATTAAGCTACATGGAAGCCCGGTCTGGACAAGGGGGCTGGGAGGGCAGGCGTGAGTGTGTGTGTGTGTGTGTGTGTGGGGGGGGGGGGGTACTTAATCTGTCAACAACACTAAACACAAGGCTGCACGTCACACACACAAATGGTTTTAACTGTCATAAAAGCATAATACCCAACATCCATCCCTAGAACCTCACCCAGTCTTCCTAATCACTTAGACTACCAGCCCCCCCCCCCACCCCACCCCACACACACACACTTTCTCCGTGCTGCTCATCATATGACCTATAATTGGGTGTTCATAAGACAGTGCTCCAGAGAAAGTTTCTCTAGCCTCCATTTACCTCTTCTTCATCCTTTCCTCCTGACCACACATAATGCTCCCTTTCTCCCTTCACACACTCTCCCTCTCACACAGCTCTCTCTCTCTCTCTCTCTCACACACACACACACACACACACACAAATTCTCCCTCTCACACATCTCTCTCTCAACTCACACACAAACTTTCCCTCTCACACAGCTCTCTTTCTCTCACACACACACTCACAAACTCTCCCTCAGCGCTCTCTCTTTCTCTCTCGCTCTCTTTCTTTCTTTCCCTTTCTCTCACACAAACACACAGTGCCCCAGTGTATCAACATTGTATTGACAGGGAGTTTTATGAAGTGCACTGAGTCTTCTTTGGGTCGGCTGCCTGGGTAGAACAGGGCAGGATGGCTCTGCCAGAAAGGAGATCAGATATCACAGGGCTGATACTGGAAGTCGCTAAAGGGTCATGCATCTGTGGATAGCAAGATCCTGAAGAGTTAGATTTGAGGTAGTTTATTAAACACGCAATTATCTTGAAATATTGTGTTATAAATTTGTTCCTTGGTTTGAGGGCCAAGTGTGTGTGTGTGTGTGTGTGTGTGTGTCTGGGGTCGGAGCAGGTCACAGCACGGTCTGTCAGAGACAACACTAGAAGAACAAACGTCATGTGAACAGGAACACAAAGATCTCTTCACTTTTAACAAGTCGATTACAGCCAGGCGGTATTCAATCAAAGAATTCTCAGGGTTTTTTGTCTGGAGATATCAAAATAATGACATGACAATAGTATTAAATCATAACTGACAGCGCAACATCAAACATTCCAATCAGCTTTATGAATGGTCTAGGCTGTGAATTTCAACTGTGGGGCTAACTTGATTTAAACTGATGAACCGGGTTCAATACCTGGTCGGTTACACAAGTAGGTTAATTGAAACAGCATGTTTTTTTTAAACAGAAATGTAGGTCTAATCCAGAGAGCCACGTTGGCAGTCCTGACTCTTTGTGTGTGTGTGTTAGTCCTGACTGCTTCTACTCATCCTGGGTACAGATGAGAGACGGTAACAGCTCCTGCCTTTAACAGGTCCATAGCCTGCTCTGGTCACGCTCTCATCAGCTAACTACAGCAAGGTAGGGGCTGACTGACTGGCTGACTGTGAGGGGGTTTGTTTTAGTCCAGTAGTGTGACTGTGAGAAACTGACACAGCTGGACTAGAACCTGGGTTTGACGTGTCTATAATCCTATTGGTCCGCTGACTAGCAGGACAAGGATGTGGGCTATTACAGTCGACTCCTGGAAAGTTTGCATCAGATAAGTGCAAACTCGCCCTGTTTTCCAGCCCCAATCCAATGACACGCTTTTTAGTTGCTCCTGATAACCACTGTGAACTGACAACTGGGCTATGGTGGAAAAGGCATGAGTGTGTTGTGGGTCTGCCAAGTGACATCACCCTCTGACATAATCATCATCCTGAACCGGTCCGTGACCTCAGGATGTCAGGAGGAATGTGTCCCAGGAGTATCCTAGCCGGAGAGAGGAACTCAGGAAGTCTTGTTTTCCTGGGAATTTCCTGCCTGGCCCTGCCCTCTTCCTCTCTCCGTCTGTAGTGTAGAGTCACAGTCCGTCTAGGAAGAGTTCCTCTGGCTCAGCTCTGGGAGAGATCAGTGGATTTACTGAGACTGTTTGGGTCTGGCTGTTGCTTGGTGAGTGAGTCCCAATAGCATTGAATGGGTTGTCCCAAGAAGTACTTGTGACCGGGGTGTCTGTCTGCAGTGTTGCTCACTGGCTGAGAACCATTATGTCTCTACAGCCTAGCAGGTGTTTGGGCTTGTACAGCCCTGCAAATGTGGATGGATTTCTAGAGCCTAATGAACAACATGACTGAGTTAGTCAGGCCTGTGTGTAAAGCCAATTATGCAGACGCAGTGTTCTTCAACCTCAAAGTTAACGCCTAGGCATTCACTGGTGAAGAATCTAACAATGGATTACTGCTTTTTCTAACTGTTAATAAAAGTGCTTATGAAGTACTTTCACTGTTTATTAACCTTTATGACCAGTATCTATGCTTGTTGTAACTCCACATGCCACTGAACTGCATCTCTGAGGAGAACGACAAGAGCAGTGCAAAGTAAATGACTGGAAGGACACACACAAACCACACCACACACACATTAATCTGTCCACGCCCAGCCCCACCCTAGTGTGCAAATCATGACATGTCTAATCAAAACTAGGCCTACATACTCAGTTTATTACAAGAGCTCTCAGTACTGGTGGCAAATGGCAGAGAACACTGTGACAACAAAAAGTGAGAGATCAGTCTTAGATTTGGAACATTACTACTGTGACCTTCAACTGTTGTGTAAGTGGTGTTATGTCAGAGTTAACACTAATAGTGAATTAAGATGAAGGGTACAGCGCCACACACACAATCCATAACAAACACTACAAAAGAGGTTAAAAACAGGGCAAGCCTACAGCATTGCTACTGCTCCTGTCAGCCGCTAACTAAGGATCACCTGACCTGTAAATTAACCCATCTTAAGAAGAGGAAAGGGGCTTTCACTTTGGCGGTGTTGTGGCAGAATTTGGGGTGAGCTGTTGTAACTTCTCAAGGGATATGTTCTGTGTTGGACTGTGATGTTATGCGTTTCATAGACTCCTGGTATGCCTGCACCCTAGCACAATGCCATTGTGTTATGGAACTGTTGCTTGTATTGAAATAACTGTTGTGTCAACAATATGATTGTATTATCACCTCCCACTTATAAAGTATAACGGACATGTAACCATTTCTTCCTGGAGTTATTCTCTGTCAAGGATGGATCTCCCCTTGTAGCTGCTTGTATTAAATATTTGTCTGTTGTATCATTAAATAGTCTCTGCATTAATCTTTGGATTGAATTTTCCATAACAGCGGTTATGGGAATAAAGACAGTTCAACGATACATAGAGAGCGGGGGAGGGGGGGGGCGGGAATCCAACCACACTAGGGGTAGCGAGAGAGAGGGGGGGAATAGCGAGAGAGAGAGAGGTAGCGAGAGAGAGAGAGGTAGCGAGAGAGAGAGAGAGGTAGCGAGAGAGAGACGAAGCGAGAGAGAGACGAAGCGAGAGAGAGAGGTAGCGAGAGAGAGAGAGAGGTAGCGAGAGAGAGAGAGGTAGCGAGAGAGAGAGAGGTAGCGAGAGAGAGGGGGGGAATAGCGAGAGAGAGGGGGGGAATAGCGAGAGAGAGAGAGGTAGCGAGAGAGAGAGAGAGAGGTAGCGAGAGAGAGAGAGAGGTAGCGAGAGAGAGAGAGAGGTAGCGAGAGAGAGAGAGAGAGGTAGCGAGAGAGAGAGAGAGAGGTAGCGAGAGAGAGAGGTAGCGAGAGAGAGAGGTAGCGAGAGAGAGAGGTAGCGAGAGAGAGAGGTAGCGAGAGAGAGAGGTAGCGAGAGAGAGAGGTAGCGAGAGAGAGACGTAGCGAGAGAGAGACGTAGCGAGAGAGAGACGTAGCGAGAGAGAGACGTAGCGAGAGAGAGACGTAGCGAGAGAGAGACGTAGCGAGAGAGAGACGTAGCGAGAGAGAGACGTAGCGAGAGAGAGACGTAGCGAGAGAGAGACGTAGCGAGAGAGAGACGTAGCGAGAGAGAGACGTAGCGAGAGAGAGACGTAGCGAGAGAGAGACGTAGCGAGAGAGAGACGTAGCGAGAGAGAGACGTAGCGAGAGAGAGACAGAGGTAGTGAGAAAGAGAGGTAGCGAGATAGAGAGAGGTAGCGAGATAGAGAGAGAGGTAGCGAGAGAGAGAATAGAGAGGGAGAGAATAGAGAGGGAGAGAGAGACAGAAATCGAGTAGTCTGGTAGATTGACTGCATAATGCGTTGGTGGCAGAACAAACAAACTACTGTTCAGTTGCAGCAGGCTTGAGTGAAAGAGAGAGCAGTCTGAAGCTAGGAGGATATGCCATTTGGATGCAACAGCTGATGACAAGGTTACACATGACTCATTTAGCACTGTTGCTAATATTATGGCTGGTGACAACATTACTGTACTTGTGGTTTTAACTGTCATATAGTAATTTACACCATACAAATGGAGCTCCACCTAAGGGGAATGACTGACTCTGAACCATTTCAGACAGAAGGTTTATATGATGCCATTTCAAACAGTCCCTTATTTACCACTTTCTTGCAGGTATTCAATGGAAGTGTTCATGAATTTCTCTGTCAAGGATGGATCTCCCCTTGTAGCTGCTTGTATTAAATATTTGTCTGTTTATTTAATGATACGTCTCTGCATTAATCTTTGGATTGAATTTTCCATAACAGCGGTTATGGGAATAAAGAGAGTTCAACGATACATAGAGAGCGGGGGAGGGGGGGGCGGGAATCCAACCACACTAGGGGTAGCGAGAGAGAGAGGGGTAGCGAGAGAGAGGGGGGCAATAGCAAAAAGCAGAGAACCAGTCACACAGACCCGACACCTGTATTTTGGTTACAGGGTCTTAAAATAAAGTTTTTGGTTTAGCATACATTTTAACGTGAAAAATCTGAGTCTCAGCATCACTCCGTTAACGTTGATTTGCCCCTAGATCTTTCCTCTCCCTTAGATACACAGACCAAAATCACACTGATTTACTACGCCGGCTTTTACAGTCGTGGCCAAAAGTTGAGAATTACACAAGTATTGGTCTCCACAAAGTTTGCTGCCTCAGTGTTGATGATGGCAATTTGCATATACTCCAGAATGTCATGAAGAGTGATCAGATGAATTGCAATTAATTGCAAAGTCCCTCTTTGCCATGAAAATTAACTTAATCCCAAAAAAACATTTCACTGCATTTCAGCCCTGCCACAAAAGGACCAGCTGCCATCATGTCAGTGATTGTCTTGTTAACACAGGTGAGAGTGTTGACGAGGACAAGGCTGGAGATCACTCTGTCATGCTGATTGAGACAGAATAAAAGACTGGAAGCTTTAAAAAGAGGGTGGTGCTTGAAATCATTGTTCTTCCTCTGTCAACCATGGTTACCTGCAAGGAAACACAGGCAAAGATATTGCTGCTAGTAAGATTGCACCTAAATCAACCATTTATCGGATTATCAAGAACTTCAAGGAGAGAGGTTCAATTGTTGTGAAGAAGGCATCAGGGTGCCCAAGAAAGTCCAGCAAGAGCCAGGACCGTCTCCTAAAGTTGATTCAGCTGCGGGATCGGGGCACCACCAGTGCAGAGCTTGTTCAGGAATGGCAGCAGGCAGGTGTGAGTGCATCTGCACGCACAGTGAGGCAAAGACTTTTGGAGGATGGCCTGGTGTCAAGAAGGGCAGCAAAGAAGCCACTTCTCTCCAGGAAAAACATCAGGGACAGACTGATATTCTGCAAAAAGGTACAGGGATTGGACTGCTGAGGACTGGGGTAGAGTAATTTTCTCTGATGAATCCCCTTTCCGATTGTTTGGGCCATCCGGAAAACATCTTGTCCGGAGAAGACAAGGTGAGCGCTACCATCAGTCCTGTGTCATGCCAACAGTAAAGCATCCTGAGACCATTCATGTGTGGGGTTGCTTCTCAGCCAAGGGAGTGGGCTCACTCACAATTTTGCCTAAGAACACAGCCATGAATAAAGAATGGTACAAACACATCCTCTGAGAGCAACTTCTCTCAACCATCCAAGAACAGTTTGGTGACGACCAATGCCTTTTCCAGCATGATGAAGCACCTTGCCATAAGGCAAAAGTGATAACTAAGTGACTCGGGGAACAAAACATCAACATTTTGGGTCCATGGCCAGGAAACTCCCCAGGCCTTAATCCCATTGAGAACTTGTGGTCGATCCTCAAGAGGCGGGTGGACAAACAAAAACCCACAACTTCTGACAAACTCTAAGCATTGATTAAGCAAGAATAGCCTGCCATCAGTCAGGATGTGGCCAAGAAGTTAATTGACATAAAGATCTAAAAACACTGAAGCAGCAAACTTTGTGGAGACCAATACTTGTGTCATTCTCAAAACTTTTGGACACGACTGTATACATCTGAAAGGGGTAGGGGGTAAAATTAATGTTACGTTTTTTTTTTTGCACATAATATAACATCTTCATCTTTAGGTGGCTTTTCATTTTCTATGTTTGTTTTACACCATACCCGTTTCAGATATAGCTGGTACAAAAAAGCAGGCATGGTAAATTAGTGGAATTTTGGTCTGTGGACGAAAGGGAGAAGAAAGAGAGAAGCAAGTCAGCCAGACTAATATCTCTAGCCAGAAAGCTTGAACCTAGCCATACTTACAGCCAGGGTTGCCATGTCTGCAGTTCTCTCGCCAAATTGGGCGACTTTCAAAACGATGTTGCGGGTGAAAATGTATTGTCACGTGTTGCTGGTTTTTGGGATACTTCTAAATTGCACTGCGGCCACCATGGCATTTCTCTTATAATATAAAACATGAAAAAATAAGATACATAGATATACTGTATATACAGTTGAAGTCGGAAGTTTACATACACCTTAGCCAAATACATTTAAACTCAGTTTTTCCACAATTCCTGACATTTAATCCTAGTAAAAAATCCCTGTGTTAGGTCACTTAGGATCACCACTTTATTTTAAGAATGTGAAATGTCACAATAATAGTAGAGAGAATGATTTATTTCAGCTTTTATTTATTTAATCACATTCCCAGTGGGTCAGAAGTTTACATACACTCAATTAGTATTTGGTAGCATTGCCTTTAAATTGTTTATCTTGGGTCAAACGATTCGGGTAGCCATCCACAAGCTCCCCACAATAAGTTGGGTGAATTTTGGCCCATTCCTCCTGACAGAACTGGTGTAATTGAGTCAGGTTTGTAGGTCTCCTTGCTCGCACACACTTTTTCAGTTCTGCCCACACATTTTCTATAGGATTGAGATCAGGGCTTTGTGGTGGCCACTCCAATACCTTGACTTTGTTGTCTTTAAGCCATTTTGTCATGCTTGGGGTCATTGTCCATTCGGAAGACCCAATTGCGACCAAGCTTTAACTTCCTGACTGATGTCTTGAGATGTTGCTCCAATATACAGTGGGGAGAACAAGTATTTGATACACTGCCGATTTTGCAGGTTTTCCAACTTACAAAGCATGTAGAAGTCTAATTTTTATCATAGGTACTCCTCAACTGTGAGTGACGGAATCTAAAACAAAAATCCAGAAAATCACATTGTATGATTTTTAAGTAATTAATTTGCATTTTATTGCATGAAGTATTTGATATATCAGAAAAGCAGAACTTAATATTTGGTACAGAAACCTTTGTTTGCAATTACAGAGATCATACGTTTCCTGTAGTTCTTGACCAGGTTTGCACACACTGCAGCAGGGATTTTGGCCCACTCCTCCATACAGACCTTCTCCAGATCCTTCAGGTTTCGGGGCTGTCGCTGGGCAATACAGACTTTCAGCTCCCTCCAAAGATTTTCTATTGGGTTCAGGTCTGGAGACTGGCTAGGCCACTCCAGGACCTTGAGATGCTTCTTACGGAGCCACTCCTTAGTTGCCCTGGCTGTGTGTTTCGGGTCGTTGTCATGCTGGAAGACCCAGCCACGACCCATCTTCAATGCTCTTACTGAGGGAAGGAGGTTGTTGGCCAAGATCTCGCGATACATGGCCCCATCCATCCTCCCCTCAATACGGTGCAGTCGTCCTGTCCCCTTTGCAGAAAAGCATCCCCAAAGAATGATGTTTCCACCTCCATGCTTCACGGTTGGGATGGTGTTCTTGGGGTTGTACTCATCCTTCTTCTTCCTCCAAACACGGCGAGTGGAGTTTAGACCAAAAAGCTCTATTTTTGTCTCATCAGACCACATGACCTTCTCCCATTCCTCCTCTGGATCATCCAGATGGTCATTGGCAAACTTCCGACGGGCCTGGACATGCGCTGGCTTGAGCAGGGGGACCTTGCGTGCGCTGCAGGATTTTAATCCATGAGGCGTAGTGTGTTACTAATGGTTTTCTTTGAGATTGTGGTCCCAGCTCTCTTCAGGTCATTGACCAGATCCTGCCGTGTAGTTCTGGGCTGATCCCTCACCTTCCTCATGATCATTGATGCCACACGAGGTGAGATCTTGCATGGTGCCCCAGACCGAGGGAGATTGACCGTCATCTTGAACTTCTTTCATTTTCTAATAATTGCGCCAACAGTTGTTGCCTTCTCACCAAGCTGCTTGCCTATTGTCCTGTAGCCCATCCCAGCCTTGTGCAGGTCTACAATTTTATCCCTGATGTCCTTACACAGCTCTCTGGTCTTGGCCATTGTGGAGAGGTTGGAGTCTGTTTGACTGAGTGTGTGGACAGGTGTCTTTTATACAGGTAACGAGTTCAAACAGGTGCAGTTAATACAGGTAATGAGTGGAGAACAGGAGGGCTTCTTAAAGAAAAACTAACAGGTCTGTGAGAGCCGGAATTCTTACTGGTTGGTAGGTGATCAAATACTTATGTCATGCAATAAAATGCAAATTAATTATTTAAAAATCATACAATGTGATTTTCTGGATTTTTGTTTAGATTCCGTCTCTCACAGTTGAAGTGTACCTATGATAAAAATTACAGACCTCTACATGCTTTGTAAGTAGGAAAACCTGCAAAAATCGGCAGTGTATCAAATACATATATCCACATTATTTTCCTTCCTCATGATGTCATCCATTTTGTGAAGTGCACCAGTCCCTCCTGCAGCAAAGCACCCACACAACATGATGCTGCCACCCCTATTTTTGTTTCATCAGACCAGAGGACATATTTCCAAAAAGTATGATCTTTGTCCCCATGTGCAGTTGCAAACCGTAGTCTGGCTTATTTATGGTGGTTTTGGAGCAGTGGCTTCTTCCATGCTGATATAGATACGTTTGTACCAGTTTCCTCCAGCATCTTCACAAGGTCCTTTGCTGTTGTTCTGGGATTGATTTGCACTTTTCGCACCAAAGTACGCTCATCTCTAGAAGACAGAACGCGTCTCCTTCCTGAGCGGTATGACGGCTGCGTGGTCCCATGGTGTTTATACTCTTGGCTGATTTCTTTTCATTTTCCCATGATGTCGAGCAAAGAGGCACTGAGTTTGAAGGTAGGCCTTGAAATACATCCACAGGTACACCTCCAATTGATGTCAATTATCAAAAGCCATGACATCATTTTCTGTTATTTTCCAAGCTGTTTAAAGGCACAGTAGAAAGACCCACTGGAATTGTGATACAGTGAACTATAACTATAGTTTGTATATATACACACACACAGTTGAACTCATTTTTCAACCACTCCACAGTTTTCATGTTAACAAACTATAGTTTTGGCAAATCGGCTAGGACATCTACTTTGTGCATGAGACAAGTAATTCTTCCAACAATTGTTTACAGACAGATTATTTCACTTATAATTCCCTATATCACAATTCCAGTGGGTCAGAAGTTTACATACACTAAGTTGACGGTGCCTTTAAACAGCTTGGAACATTTCAGAAAATGATTGTTAGGCTAACTGACATCATTTGAGTCAATTGGAGATGCACCTGTGGATGCATTTCAAGGCCTACCTTCAAACTCAGTGCCTCTTTGCTCGACATCATAGGAAAATCTATAGAAATCAGCCAAGACCTCCACAAGTCTGGTTCATCCTTGGGAGCAATTTCCAAATTCCTGAAGGTCCCACATTCATCTGTACAAACAATAGTAAGGAAAGAATCAACACCAGAATCTCAGAACAACAGCAAAGGACCTTGTGAAGATGCTGGAAGAAACAGGTACAAAAGTATCTATATTCACAGTAAAACAAGTCCTGTATTGACATAACCTGAAAGTCTGCTCAGCAAGGAAGAAGCCACGGCTCCAAAACCGCCATAGAAAAGCCAGACTACGGTTTGCAACTGCACATGCGGATAAAGATCTACTTTTTGGAGAAATGTCCTCTGGTCTGATGAAACAAAAATAGAACTGTTTGGCCATAATGGCCATTGTTATGTTTGGAGAAAAAGGTGGAGGCTTGCAAGCCGAAGATCACCATCCCAACCGTGAAGCACGGGGGAGGCAGCATCATGTTGTGGAAATGCTTTGCTGCAGGAGGGACTGGTGCACTTCACAAAATAGATGGCATCATGAGGAAGGAAAATTATGTGGATATATTGAAGCAACATCTCAAGACAGCAGTCAGGAAGTTAAAGCTTGGTCGCAAATGGGTCTTCCAAATGGACAATGACCCAAAGCATACTTCCAAAGTTGTGGCAAAATGGCTTAAGGACAACAAAGTCAAGGTATTCGAGTGGCCATCACAAAGCCCTGACCTCAACCCTATATAATATTTGTGGGCAGAACTGAAAAAGCGTGTGTGAGCAAGGAGGCCTACAAACCTGACTCAGTTACACCAGTTCTGTCAGGAGGAATGGGCCAAAATTCACCTAACTTATTGTGGGAAGCTTGTGGAAGGCTACCCGAAACATTTGACCCAAGATAAACAATTTAAAGGCAATGCTACCAAATACTAATTGAGTGTATGTAAACTTCTGGCCCACTGGGAATGTGATGAAAGAAATAAAAGCTGAAATAAATCATTCTCTCTAATATTATTCTGACATTTCACATTCTTAAAATAAAGTGGTGATCCTAACTGACCTAAGACAGGGAATTTTTGCTAGGATTAAAAGTCAGGAATTGTGAAAAACTGAGTTTAAATGTATTTTGGCTAAGGTGTATGCAAACTTCCGACTTCAACTGTATGTATGTATGTATGTATGTATGTATGTATGTATGTATGTATGTATGTATGTATGTATGTATGTATGTATGTAGTACCAGTCAAAAGTTAACACAAATCAAATTTTATTGGTCACATACACATGGTCATCAGATGTTATTGCAAGTGTAGTGAAATGCTTGTGCTTCTAGCTCCGACAGTGCAGTACTATCCAACAATAATGTCTAACAGTTTAACATATAACACACACAAATCCAAGTAAGAAAGGATTGAGAATATATACATATGTCAGGGCGGCATTGGACTAAGATCCAGTGGAATAGTAAGCTTTAAAGTAAACAATATACACATAAGAGATTGGTGATGCCATATGTAAACACGATTAGGTGACTAAGATACTGAGAATAGAATAGCGTACAGTTTAAACATATGAGATGAGTAGTGCAAGATACAGAAACATTATTAAAGTGACTAGTGTTTCATTCCTTAAGTGGCCGATGCTTTCTAATCTCAAATCAAATACAATGTTATTGTTCACATACACATGTTTAGCAGATGTTAATGTGGGTGTCGTGAAATGCCTGTGCTTCTAGTTCCGACAGTACAGTATATCTAACAGTAGGAATGAATTAGGCCTATATACATAAGGACTAGCGGCATGGAATAAGATACAGTAGAAGAGTATTGAATACAGTATATAAAAATGAGATGGGGGAACGCAAGATATGTAAACATTGTTTAAATGACTGATACCGAAGGATAGTATAGAATACAGTATATACATATGGGATGAGTGATGCCAGATATGTAAACATTATTAAAGTGGCTAGTGTTCCATACCTTAAAGTGACCAGTGATTTCTAGTCTGTGCCTCTAGGCAGCAGCCTCTAATGTGCTAGTGGTGGCTGTTTAGCTGTCTGATCATCTTGAGGTAGAAGCTGTTTTTCAGTCTCTCGGTCCCAGCTTTGGTGCACCTGTACTGACCTCGCCTTCTGGATGACAGTGGGGTGAACAGGCAGTGGCTTGGGAGGTTGATGTTCTTGATGATCTTTTTGGCCTTCCTGCGACATCTGGTGCTGTAGGTGTCCTGGAGAGCGGGTAGTATGCCCCCGGTAATGCGTTGGGCAGACCGCACCACCCTCTGGAGAGCCTTGCGGTTGTGGGCGGTGCAGTTGCCAATACCAGGCCGACAGGATGCTTCAATTTTGCATCTGTAAAAGTTTGTGAGGGTTTTGCCAAATTTCTTTAGCCTCCTGAGGATGAAGAGGCTCTGTTGAGCCGCCTTCACCACACTGTCTGTGTGGGTGGACCATTTCAGTTTATCAGTGATGTGTACACCAAGGAACTTTAAGTTTTCCACCTTCTCCACTGTGGTCCTGTCAATGTGGATAGGGGGGTGCACCTTCTGCTGTTTCCTGAAGTCCACGACAACTACTCATTCAAGGGTTTTTCTTTATTTTTACTATTTTCCACATTGTAGAATAATAGTGAAGACATCAAAACTATGAAATAACACATATGGAATCATGTAGTAACCAAAAAAGTGTTAATCAAAGTAGCCACCCTTTGCCTTGATGACAGTTTCGCACATTCTTGGCATTCTCTCAACCAGCTTCATGAGGTAGTCACCTGGAATGCATTTCAATTAACAGTTAACTTGTGGAATTTCTTTCCTTCTTAATGCATTTGAGCCAATCAGTTGTGTTGTGACAAGGTAGGGGTGGTATAGAGAAGATAGCCCCATTTCATAAAAGACCAAGTCCATATTATATTATTTTACCTTTATTTAACTATGCAAGTCAGTTAAGAACAAATTCTTATTTACCATGACTGCCTACCCCGGCCAAACCCGGACGACGCTGGGCCGCCCTATGGGACTCCCAATCACGGCCGGATGTGATACAGCCTGGATTCGAACCAAGGACTGTAGTGACGCCTCTTGCACTGAGATGCAGTGCCTTAGACCGCTGCGCCACTTATGGTCGAACAGCTGCAAAGAAACAACTACTAAAGGACACCAATAAGAAGCGACTTGCTTGGGCCAAGAAACATGAGCAATGGACATTAGATTGGAGTCCACATTTCTGATTTTTGGTTCCAACCGCTGTGTCTTTGTACAACACAGCGTAGGTGAACAGATGATTTCTGCATGTGTGGTTCTCACCGTGAAGCATGGAGGAGGTGGTGTGATGGTGTTGGGGTGCTTTGCTGGGGACACTGATTTATTTAGAATTCAAGGCACACTTAACCAGCACGTCTACCACAGCATTCTGCAAAGATACACCATCCCATCTGGTTTGCGCTTAGTGGAACTATCGTTTGTTTTTCAAAAGGACACACCTCCAGGCTGTGTAAGGGCTATTTGACCAAGAAGAAGAGTGATGAGTGATGCATCAGATGACCTGGTCTCCACAATCACCCGACCACAACCAAATTGAGATGGTTTAGGATGAGATGGAGCACAGAGTAAAGGAAAAGAAGCCACCAAGTGCTCAGCATATGTGGGAACTCCTTCAAGACTGTTGGAAAAGCATTCCAGGTGAAGCTGGTTGAGAGAATGCCAAGAGTGTGCAAAGCTGTCAAGGCAAAGGGTGGCTACATTGAAGAATCTTAAATATAAAATATATTTTGATTTGTTTAACACTTTGTTGGTTATTACATGATTCCATATGCATTCTTTTATAGTTTGTCTTCACTACTATTCTACAACTTAGAAAAAATAAATACAGAAAAACCCTTGAATGAGTAGGTGTCCAGACTTTTGACTGGTACAAATATATATAACCTGCTGCTGATTAATATCAGGCAATGATAGCTAGGCAAACCATGGCAAAGTTGAATTGCAATTATAAACCCAGATTTTAGTCAGTAGCCTATGCCTATTGAAATAACAAGTAAATCTCGCAAATAGGCAATTTATAACGGTTTCTAGTCTTAACATCTGGCACAGCACAATTGCCAGAAAATAGCCAAATAATCATATTGTTCATGTCTGTCCAACTTTAAAATCACTCAAACTCTCCTGTCGGATGTATCTATAGTTATGCACATGCTCAAACTGGATTTAATTACAATTATAAACTGGGTAGTTTGAGCCCTGAATGCTGATTGGTTTTACACCATGGTATATCAGACCATATACCACGGGTATGACCAAAAAATATTTTACTGTTCTAATTACGTTGGTAACCAGTTTATAATAGCAATAAGCCAACTCAGGTGTTTGTGGTATATGGCCAATATACCTGGGCAAAGGGCTGTGTCCTAAGAACTGTCCTTAGCCCAGGTATATTGTCCAAATAACACACCTCCTCTGGCCTTATTGTTTAATCATAGCAGTCAAAACAAGTTAAATCGACATCCATTGCTGTTAAATGTTCTGGAGAGTTTCATTATTATTTTGATGGAAAACCGAATTTTGCTTCTTAGCCTACGTCGTTACAAATTACATCGATATTCCATCTTAATTCGCTCGATAACGTTATGGGAAAAGTGTTTATTGGATAAATGTGGCAACTCTTCTTGCTGCAGAAAGAACATGTTGGGCTAGTTTTCCGACAATGTGGGTTTGTTTCGTTGCTCTACACCTTTTGTTGGACCTGGCAACCCTGCTTACAACTAACTGGAGCTATGACCTAAAAGGAGTCAGCCGAGACCCACAACTCGGTCCTGACCCATTATTTGAGAAACATGTCATTTTCCTTGGGTGGAGCTGCATTTGTATAGTGTAAATTATTGAAGGAAAGTAATGTGTCACCTGCCATAATATTTACAACAGTGCTAAATTATTCATATGTATCAGCTTTTGCAACCAGGTGACATAACCTCCTAGCTTCAGACTGATAGTTTTATCAGGTTAGCCTGCAGGCTACCAACACTGCCATAGTTTGTATGCATTCTACCGTAGTTGGGGATTAAAGCTAGGTTACAAACAAGCTTATAATGTTATAAAGCTAGCTAACGGTATGCAAGTTCTCCTAAGAAACAGGCACTACTAGGTGCACGTTTACTCCAATTGGAATACTTACTGGGTACAGTATGTATGTGCTGCTTGTTGTGGAATATTACTTGTGCTTGAACTGTCAAAGCTAACTTCTTTAGTGGTCTAGCAGTAGCAAGCATGCAAAGCTTTCCCATCAGCCTCGTAGTCTGTCTGCGTACTCTTGTCCTTCTTTCTTTGACAGTCGCGGACTCAAACCCACCTCTTCTGTAGATTTTCTGAGCGATTTCTCCCGTTCATACTGGGTAACAAGTTGTTCGTTGTCCTCTTTCAGAAGCTCCAACTCGACTTCGTGCTCCTGGTTCTCCGCGAACACCGAGTCCAAGTTCTCCAACACTGCGACGACGAGCGGCATGAGTTCTTTCACAACGTCCTCGCCGTACTGACAGATCAACCGTTCAAACTCTCGGTAAATGGAGCTCGCCAGACCCGACACCCGTTCGGACATCATCGCCGAACTCCCAGAGTCGTCCTGGTAAAGAACTCCATCGTCCAACTCCATTTTTCTGCTCCCCTTCTCTTCTCACCAGCTAGCGGGCTAACAGTAGCCGAGGAAAAAGTTACGCTACTTGGGAAAGCCTGCCAGCTGCAACCCACCGTATAGTTAAGTGGTGCAGTGAGACCAAATAGTGTCCCTAAAATATAACCGAGCTACCATTACCTACGGAGAAAATAAGAGCAAAAGGAACGACTTTCAACAAGTTGCGGTCCCTTTCTCGTATGGACGGTTGACTTACACGGGGGCTAAATAGAAAAGTATCTACTTGGCTCCGCTTTTTACAGTTGTCCCCCCGACTTCCCAACAGATGAGCTTCTGTGTTGTTGACTGGCCCCCGTCATGTTGACGTCACATGCTAAAAGAGGCCTGGGAGGGAGGGATCAAGTAGAGAAAATGTCATCCTTTTTGATATTTTGGAAACGTTTTGTACTTTGTGCCAGTGTTTTCATTGTCCACATCAATATTGGTCATATCTGTAATTGGCCATCTTTATTCAATGTGCCTCATCACTGTACTGTTGTTTTAACTCAAAGGTAGTCTAGAAAACTGCTTTGCAAATTTTGATAAATAATGTAAGCTGCCTATAGATACAAAAAAAAAAATAACTACAGGAACATGACATGTTTTTATTTGTTTCGATGTGTCATTAAGCTAAATAATACACAATTCTGGATTTAAACTATGACATTACTTTGACTTTCCGTCATCAATGTTGAATTACCTGATAATGTAATATGTAAATAGCAAGTTCACAGAAAATGTGTTCTGAAACTGGAGCAATTTATGCTACCTCATATCACCCCAAAGTTGTTTTCATGCCAATTAACTCATTTGTTTCATGCACTACTCGTTCTGCATAACAGGGGCAAAACAAAACACTGGTCAAGCATTGAGAGTATTGGTGAGACATTGTTCTGCGATGCATAGGCACTATTCACCCTGATTTTTAAGTAGGTAGAAGATTCCCCCAACAACTTATACAGGGTCAGATATTGTTCATCACCCTAATGGCTAGGAGGATAATCTGATCTTAGATCTGTGGTCCAGGACAACTTCTACCTCAAGTCTTTGACATTCAGCACAGGACAAATCAAACAACAAATAATCATCTCTTCAAAACCAGCAACCTAAAAAATATTCTAAATAAAATCTGAATGTACACTTTTGGAATTACAGTAACACTGCAATGCTATCTAACTCTGTACACAAAGCACAATTGATGTTAATGAAACAATGACTGTTGTCCATGGAATTACTAAAAAGAAGAAAGCAATAACCAATGAAATGGCAACAAATGATGACTACATAAATAAATAAATAATCAAATTGCAACCCCCTTTCCAAAGTCATAATGAGAAAGACAGTCCTGCACATTCCTTTTATTGAGGAGTCTAATTGTCTTGTCCCTTTGACTTGGCTGTTGAGGAAGGTACAGAAGGACTGGGGACAGAATGGGGTCAGCCTAGCGAAAGACAGTCAGGCTTGTCCTGTCCAGGTGTGTGTGTGTGTGTAGCAGTGTGACTCAGATGACGTTGAGGTGGCTGTTGCTAAGCGACAAGGGGCAGAGGTTGAAGGGCTTGTCCTGCGTCAGACTGCGAAGCGACCGGAGCACAGCATCAGGCATGTGGTCGGCGATCATCCTGGGACTGATGAGAACACTCCGGAACGCTGTTTCACTGGACCACTCTGCCCAGTAACGCACCTGGGAAAAACAGGACCTAGGTGGAGGGATGGGAAAGAAAAAGTGGAGGACTTTGGTAAATGACAAAGGCAGACATGGATGTAATGTACTTAAGGGGCAGTGCAGTTAAAAACATTTTTTCTTCTTCACAATTTCCACACAAGGTCAAAATAAATTGTGAAAATTATAATAATGCCCTTTAGGTGTAAGAGCTGTTTGAAAATAAAATCCTGTAATTTAAGCCTGTTCAGGTGGGATGGAACTTTTTCCCAACATGACTCACAATGTGATCTATATATCTTCAAATTTGTTATCTAATACCCACAACATCAGCCTGAGCATTTCAAGAAACAAAATGAGTCTCAGGGAAATAAATGATGAAAAATATATTTGAGTTATTTTCAATAAATAATGATTTATTAAGACATACATTTCTGATTTAAAAATAAAATTACAAAGACTGCATACAAGATTAAGAATAATTACACAACCAAAAATGTGTAATTCTGAACTTCATCAGTAACGTTATATAAAATGGTGTACGACTCGAGCAGTTTCCACTAAAGTAAACTTCCCCTTGAATTTGTGTGTGTGCCTCATACACACCTCCGTGACGGCCCGTCCTCTGTAATGTGCAGTATACGTCCCGGTAAGTAAAGTGGCAGGTGGGCGCAGTGTACAGGCGACTCCTCGGAAGCCAGGCCTTGATAGGATGATGAGCCGCGAATCAGCAGTGACTCCTCCCCCAAAAGTGGTTGGTTAAGCTCCTCCTCCAGTCTGTTGTCCATCTCAGTAGGGAAGTCATCAGGCTTTCCACCAAACAACTCATACCAACAGCCCTGGAGCAGGATACGGTACTGCGAGGGAGAGAGAAAAGTAGAAGAAAGAGAGAAGTCATCAGGGTCCCTCTCCAAAGTTAGGATTCTGCCCAAATCATTTTACTCAAACTTAATTTTGGATTTGACAAATAATGTTCTCACCTTGGGCTTATTGCAATTAGAAACCATTTTTAGTATTCTCATTTTCAAGTCCTCCATGTTGGGATAACTCAACCTGAGGTAGAGGAAAAATGATTGAAATCTGTGCAACAAAACACAGAACAAGCCCTTGAACTCTTAACTCAGAGAGAGACAATAGTTAGAGAGTGCGGGTGATATGTTCTCATTTTCTGTGTGCCTGTAATAAGGGTACAGACTCTAAATATATCGTCTCCATCGAACACCACAGCCCTTTCACATTCAGAAATCAGGACTTTCCACTGGAGTCGACACACTGACACATGCATGGTCATCCGTAGCTCAGTTGGAAGAGCATGCACCGCTAGGGTTGTGTGTTCGATTCCTGGGGCCACCCATGCGTAAAATGTATGCACGCATGACTGTCGCTGGATAAAAAGCATCAGCTAAAATGGACCATATTATGAATTATTATTATTAAACAAGAGTTTCCTGGTCCACCGTGTCTACTAGTATAATCATGTGTAATAGTGAGAAACTCATAACAGAAATTAATTAATAGAACACAGTTTGTTTCATGGAAACAATTTGTCTGAGATAAACATGGGAGCACAGACGGTCTCCATGACCAGAGTGATGGGTTGGGGGGCTCCTCACCTTGGCACCAAGTCCTTCCCGAGCACCACAGACACTACAAATTCCTTAGAGTAATCAGCCAGGGCTTTACTGCAGAGAGAGTAGAGGGAAATCAATCTGACTAATACTATGTACATTACACCAACTTAACTTGACACTTGATGTAATGCTAAGCATGACGCTTGATGTAATGCTAAGCATGCATTCTTTTTACGTGTGTTGAACTTGTTACCTCATGAGTCCCCCTGGTGGAGAGAAGGCGTAACACTGCAGGGTAGGGAATGAGCTCCGTAATAGAATGGCCAGGAGAGAGGCTGTACCGCCTCCAAGACTGTGGCCTGTGATGACTAGCTTGTACGCCTGAAAAAAACACACACACACAGTTAGTGCTTTTAAAAAGGTTATATACAACTAATGTACTTGCTCTAAAAGAGAAAAGGTAAGGGTTCTTACAGGTGCGATGGTGAATGCCTGGTTTAGAATGCCGTCGTTGAGGAGCTTCTTACAGATGTAGGTGGCTGCCTGAGACATGCCCTGTGGAACACAGAGGTTACAGCTCATGTCTACCAATATCTCTCTTTGAAAATTATTTACGTTCTGATAGAAATTCTAAGTAATTAAAGCTCAATAGAAGAAGCTAAGTTTGGTCCCGTGGCCGAGATGGTAATATGTGACGCTTGCAACGCTATGTTTGTGGGTTCGATCCCCACGGGGGCCTGTACGTAAATGTATGCACTTACTACTGTACGTCGCTCTGGATGAAAGTGTCTGCTAACTGACTAAAATGTCAATGTAATGGGATTATTCCACCCACCTTGTGAGCATAGCATGTTCCTGAAACACCCTCTACTGGCAGGTTCTCACAGTTTGCAGACAGGTCAGTCAGCAAATCCTACACAGAAAAGAATGTACAAAGATTGAGATCAATAGATAGATAGGAGGTATGGAGTGATGAGAAGTCTCACCCGTAGTGACAGTGTTCCTCTGATAGCCACCAGTACTGCCTCTCTCTTATGGTCCAGAGCCACAAAGAACGGAATCTCATAGATCTGGAACAGAGTTATATTTATCAGTACTAGAGAATTCAATACTGGCCAACGGGCAGCACACTAATTGGGGGGGAATAAGATCTCACTTGAGGTTTGCCCTTAGTCGAAGTACCTGGTTGTGAAAGCTAACGTAGATGAAGTCTCTGTACTGTAGGCCGGTGCTGTGGAGGATGGAGGAGAAATGGCAGCCCATATTGTCTCCTCCGACAATGTCATACTCAGCAGACTGGGTCTTACAGCTGAAACACACAGTATATGGACACATAGGTGTTTACAGTACACATAGGTGTTTACAGTACATATAGGTGTTTACAGTACATATAGGTGTTTACAGTACATATAGGTGTTTACAGTACATATAGGTGTTTGTATTTTTGTTTATGTAGTTGTTTAATACATCAGTGTATTAAACAACTGCTTTGATATCGCTGTTAACAAAAATATGTAGGACAAATTACTATCACACCCCAGCTCAAAAATCGATAAGGATGAGCACGTTAAATTAGAGGTGTCACAGTCTTACCAGTCCCTGCTGAGTTTGCAGGCTCCGGTGAGAGGGTTGGAGTAGACATACATGGGCCAGCCATATGCAGCTACAGCAAATTGCATACAGTGGGCTGCCTTCCCCAGCTCTGCCTCAAGATCCTCTGCCTGCAGAAAACACACACACCAAGGCAACTGATTGACTGATTCACAGACTCACTGATTAATTGACTGACTCCAGTACTTACGATAGGTGAGGAGGGGCTGCGAGGCAGGACCTCGTCTGGATCTTTACACTGCTCCATCTTATCCTGCTCCTGGTGTAGCAGAACCAGACCTGCTGCGATGTCACTGGGAACCAGGTCTGTATCCTACAATACACACAAAGAAAACATGACTAGTTAAAAAAAATCTGAACAAGATGCCCATGCATGTACACACACCCGGTTTCCTTTACTCACCAAGAAAAATCCACTGACAAGCTGAGCTATGCTGGAGAAGGCAGCTCTGTGGCTCTCATCCCGAGGCAGGCAGCAGCAGAGGAGCCTCAGCCTGCTCTCCCAGACCCTGACAGCGACGGAGCGGGCAGTGGACAGGAGCTGGGAGCCCTGACTGCTCTCCAGGTCCCTTACCTCCAGCTGCTCCTGGGACTGAGGCCCAGGATGGGTACTGCCCAGTGGGTCGAACACAAACAGCACCCCCACCCCCGTGGACAGCAGCAGGATCCAACTGCCAGGGAGGGAGATGGGAGAATGTTTCACATCATGTCAACTGCCAATGTGTATTCATGGGGCATGTAGGCCTATATGTGTTGCCCTTAACCACACGTGAATATACCACAGTATATGTTCAGGAAAAAAACAAGTTCTTCCCACCCACCTAGCAACCACTGCAGCGATGACGGCCCCCACCTCAGCCGGCTGACAACCCTGGCTGCCATCAGACACCCAGACGGCCCCCAGGATGGCCCAGATCAGCTCAGGGATGTACAGCATCGCCCGTACGTACACCAGCACTGGGATGGAGCGCCGTGGGCCTGGGTTAGTGATGGTCCCTAGGGAAACAAAGACAATCAGAGATTAGTTCCATTTTGTGAAAACATACATGAAATTAGTTGCGAAATGATTAGGAAATATAGTCAAGACGTTGACAAGGTTAGAAATAATGACCTTCAAACTTTGCTTTCATCAAAGAATCCTCCATTTGCAGCAATTACAGCCTTGCAGACCTTTGGCATTCTAGTTGTCAATTTGTTGAGGTAATCTGAAGAGATTTAACTTTTTTCCAATCTTCCTCTGTCCAGTGTCTGTATTCTTTTGCCCATCTTAATCTTATATTTTTATTGGCCAGTCTGAGATATGGCTTTTTCTTTGCAACTCTGCCTAGAAGGCCAGCTTCCCGGAGTCGCCTCTTCAATGTTGATGTTGAGACTGGTGTTTTGCGGGTATTACTTAATGAAGCTACCAGTTGAGGACTTGTGAGGCGTCTGTTTCTCAAACTAGACACTAATGTACTTGTCCTCTTGCTCAGTTGTGCACCAGGGCCTCCCACTCCTCTTTCTATTCTGGTTAGAGCCAGTTTGCGCTGTTCTGTGAAGAGCGTAGTACACAGCGTTGTACGAGGTCTTCAGTTTCTTGGTTATTTCTCGCATGGAATAGCCTTCATTTCTCAGAACAAGAATAGACTGACGAGTTTCAGAAGAAAGTTCTTTGTTTCTGGACATTTTGAGCCTGTAATCGAACCCACAAATGCTGGTGCTCCAGATACTCAACTAGTCTAAAGAAGGCCCATTTTATTGCTTCTTTAAAATCAGCACAACAGTTTTCAGCTGTGCTAACATAATTGCAAAAGGGTTTTCTAATGATCAATTAGCCTTTTAAAGTGATAAACTTGGATTAGCTAACAATGTGCCATTGAAACATAGGAGTGATGGTTGCTGATAATGGGCCTCTGTAGATATTCCATAAAAAAGCAGTTTCCAGCTACAATAGTAATTTACAACATTAACAATTTCTACACTATTTCTGATCAATTTGATGTTATTTTAAATGGACAAAAAAATTGCTTTTCTTTCAAAAAAACAAGGAAATGTCTAAGTGAATCCAAACTTTTGAACGGTAGTGTATATTACTATGAGTGGTAAACTAAAAAAAAAACATATCACACCAATTCTAAACTCTGTGGATAACTCATGTAAATTCCTCTCATAACAGTAAAAATGTGCCGAATTTACCTTGAGCGCTGACATAGACGATGGCACATAGAGACAGGATGATGAAAGCCAACAGGATGAGTAGAACCACCAGGTAGCTGTGTAGAACTCTCCCACCAGAACAGTCAAACTTCCCCTTATGGAGAGTGTACAACACAAGTGTCCCTATCCACCTGTAGGGTAGGACAGAGGTACATATTGATTGTTTTAGAACGGTTGGAAGAGCAAGGAGGATAACGTTGTTTTTCTTGCTTTTATAATTTTCTAATAAAACAAATACAAACCAAGAAGATAGAATAGGCCTTCAACTGCTGTCCTGCTACAGTGTGAGATCTATGTAGCTGTGACTACTGACAGCCGTCTTTAATACTGCACGTGGTATATGACAACATGTATGAATCATCCTTCCTTTTAAACACTTACCATAGAACCCTGACGAACAGCTCAAAGGAGCCGGGAAAGACCAGATCGTCGCTCGCAATTCCCCATCTCCGGCCAAACGCTACCATTCCAGGCATCTTGACTGATAGCTACACTGTCAGTATGAGATAAATACCTAGCCAACTAGCCAACGTTAGCAATTCTGAAATGGTATCTCTGGGTGAAGCAATACTACTTTTTTAAGATTGCCATTTCGCAACACCCTCGATCGTCCAATTATTGTTGTTGATGTAAAGCCAAGGAGACGTCGTTAATTTGTTGACATTAGCCTGCTCTCGAATTTAGGCTGACGCACTTAGCTAGCTAGAATGCCCCCGGACGCAATTGTAAGAGCCTGTTTATAGCTAAATTACCGCACACTTATTCACAATAAGTGTAATGTCACGGAATTCGTTGAATTTGATTTGCTAGTTAATTTAGCTAGCAGTGGGATAACGATACTGCGATTGCGCACCAGCTTGACCTGTCATTTAATTCCTGGATGCCATCGTCAACGTGGGTTTAAACATTTCTGAGGAAAAGTTTTTAAAAAGTACAAGCAGACAACAAAGCTAATACGAGGCTGCTCGAAATGTTTTTTCTTGTGATTGTGTCCGACTGTTAAAAGACCCCTGTCAAACGATGTGCTGTGAATATCAGTTCCACTTAGGTTGTCTATCGTTTGCAGAATTCCATGATGTTCATGGGATTTAGTGAATGTATTCAATTAGCCAATTCTATGTTACTATGGTGTTTTCATTAGAAAAATAATGAAGTCTCCAATTACTTTTACATCGTTTTGTGTTATAAGCACAAGACAATGTAAAAATACTTTGATACTAAATATGTTTTATAGACTGGGGTGTGTGTGCAATGAAGCCCAGGTTGAGGCAAGGAGAGTGACTGAAGGACCATGGTTCCGCATACACAAAACCATACAACTCCAATTATGTATGGTATTCTAATTTTATTTACATTTCACATATGGAAGAAAAGTAGAACTGCAGTAATATGAAAAGGAAAAACATTTACAGATTGACAGTGTTAAACAAAAAAAACCTGGGAAATGATTTATCAGGCCACAAACCTATCAACTCTGTACAAATGTTATGTTACATTAAGCACAAAATTAACATTTCAATCCTGTGATGTACATGATCGTTGATGTACATTCAACAGCGTTTTACGTTCAAACGCTTTTCCACAATCTAGGCATTTATAAGGCTTCTCGTTTGAGTGTGTAGACATGTGTCTCTTCAGGGAGTCATGGTAGTTAAAGCGTTTGTCACATAGGGAACATGAATACGGCTTCTCCCCTGTGTGAGTCCGGTAGTGCGTAGTGAGAAAATTGGCTTGAACAAAGCCCTTTCCACAGACGTTGCACTTGAACGGCCGTTCTCCAGTATGGTATCTCATGTGTATCTTCAGTTCAGCTCTTGACCTGAAAGCCTTATCGCAATTCTTATGGTTGCATTTAAAAGGCCTCTCCCCAGTGTGAATCAGATCATGCCTTTTTAACGAATCTGCGCAAACAAACTGCTTACCACAGTACGTACACGGGTAACGCACCCCTCCGTGCTGAGTCTTCTCGTGGTTTGCACGGGAATTACTAAGCCTGAAAGGTTTCCCACAATGGCGGCACGGGAAGCGATACTCTGTGGATTTTTCACCATGGCTATTCTGCATGTGTTGTTTCAGGTCAATGTTGGTATAAAAGGCCTTGCCACACTCCCAGCAAAGACAAGGTCTGTCGTCGGAGTGCCTTTTCTCGTGTTCGACTAGGTCGTAATTGTAGATGAATCTCTTTGGACACTGGGAGCACTGTAAGGGGAGGTTCCCGGTGTGAACCATCTCGTGTTTGATGAGGGAATGGAACTTCTTGTAGCTTTTCGGACAGTGGGTGCAGACAAACGGCCCGCTGAACTTATGAACATCCAGATAGTGCGTTCTAAGGTTTGTGAGCATGAAGCTCTCCTCACACATGCTGCACTGAACAGGCCTGTGCCAGAGCTTGTGTCTAGTTAAAGTTTCTAAGTCGGGCAATACCTTTCTGCACCCTGCGCAGTAGAGCGGGCCGTGGATGAGTTTGTGTTTCCTTAATTTTGATTGGATTGTGAACGTCTTCTCACATTTGTCACACTCAAAACGTATGTCAAAGCTGTCGAGCTCAGCAGCGTCAACTGTCTGAACCTTGCAATAGCGTCTGAGATGGGCCCTCAAACCTCCGCTGTGTATGAACTTCATCCCACACTGAGGACGAGGGCAGGAGAAAGGACGCTCGCCTGAGTGAGTTCTCATGTGATACTCAAAGGCTCCAGCAGTCACGCATTTAAAACAAATAAGGCACATACGTTTTTGGAATGTTTTTCGGTTAGGTTTCTTTGATGTGCTGCAACACTTGGGTACTTTGGTCTGGCTGGGTTCTGGGTCGTAAGACGGGTCCTGGGGTGTACTGGAGGAGGACGAGTCACTGTCCTCAGGTGTTGCCTCGACAGGAGTTCCACTGGACGGCTCTGTGCCCCCTCCCTCAGGTGACGGTTTCTGGACTGTTTTCGCTTCTCCAAGTGAATAGTGGCGATTCTCTGAGTGAATTTTCATGTGGGTACTCAAGTATCCAATGCGATGCACAATCTTGCCGCACACCTTGCACGTTCTACGGTCTATGGAAGATTGTGCGAATTCTGCCTCACACGTAGTAAACGGAGCACTACTGCCCTCTCCAGAGGGAACCTCCTCTCGTTGCCCAGTTCCAAATAGACATGACTTTCTGTGAGTTTGCAAAGTGTACAAGTGCTTGAAAGTCTTCTGACAATTGCGACACTGATAGGTGCGACCGTTGTTATGGGTTTGCATGTGCTTTTTCATGTCTGAAAAGCGGGATAACACACGTCCACACACTGTGCACGTACTGGGGTTTCTGGGTGTTTTCTCTCTTTTGCAGACACTGTGTTTCTCTTCTGAAAATTCAGTTTTGGTTAGTTTCCATTCTCGTGCTAGCAATGTCTTCATCTTACGCCCCCTGTTTCTTCTCACTGGTCTTAAGGGCAATGTTAGGTTAGTGGTATTACTCCTTTGTAGCTCCACTGAGGGCTTGTGAAGCATGGACGATATGATACTATCATCAGACAGGTCTATGCTTTTCATTTGTGCAGGGCTAGGTTCTCTGTGTTTCTTTCCACAAGGCATGCTACTGGCATCAATTCTCTCTCTTTTGTGCCTTTTGAGCTTATTCTTTTTGACTAAAGGCTCCATCTTCCCATCTTCCCCTAAAACCATCACTGATTCATACACTGGTTCCACCTCTTCAGTCTCTGGTTCAACAAACTCTGCATCATCATCATCCTCCTCATTTTCCTCTCTCTCACATTCCACGCTCTCCTCTCTTTCTACTACATCCATACTTGTCCCCGGTTCCATCTCTGTGTGCTCTGTCAGTGTTGCAGAGTCCACCTCCAACTCTTTGGTGAATGTATCCATGAAGACATTCAAGGATGAAACCTGTGTTTCTGATTCTGTCTGTTCTGTTGCAATCACCACCCTTTCTACAGGAGGGAGACAGAGAGCTGAGAGAATGCAGTCCCCATCGGTGGAAGACAGAGTATCTAGAAAGGGAAGAGGATAAATATAAGACAATGGTTAAATAGAGAATAAATGTTCATGTCCTCTACTGAAGAAAAGCTCATATTTAAATGGGTCCTGTGAGAGATGCCTACCATGGTTGTCCAGCGGGCCGAGGTCTCTGTGGTACTGAAGCAGGGTTTTCAGCTGCTGAGGGTGAGACACGGACTCAACACATTCTTCCAGAACAGAGGGAACATTGCTGAGCAGCAGGGCAGCCTGACAAAATGAAGAATACAGAGTTAGAAGGAATATAGGTAGAATTCACACAAAGCCTAAGTGTCAAGCTCATGGTTCCTCTATATGACTATTTTATTTCTACTAGTACCTGTTGGAAACTTGATACAGGAAGTAGCTTCTCAAGTCTCGAAAGAAATTGCCACATGAGTTTCTGAATGGCTTCGTCATAACTGGGACCAAATTCTACAGGAAAAACATCCTAAAACATAGTAAAAAAATATGAGCTATGAAAACCTCCGAATAAATTATTATTTAAAAATTGTGGAAATGACCCACAGCTATTCCATACCCACATACTCACTGACCTGGAAGAAATGTTCTCTCTCATCGGGGTCTTTCAGAAGGGTTTGAACCAGCCCCAGGAAGTTGGATTCAGATAATCCTACCTCTGCATCAGTCGCCTGAAACACAGAATATAAACATGTTGCCTTCATCAGGACATCTAGATGATAGCTTGTAATTTAGTCTGCATATGTTTGTCATATCAGAAATATGTATATGACCGACTGATTTAAACATTAGCTAAGTCTCTGCCCTAAGGAGCTCACCTGTGTCCCCCAGAGAGGTGTGAGGGTCTGTATCCTGTCCAGGTGTGGCTGAATGGTCTGGAGGTCTGTGATCGGCTTGGAGCAACACAACTCCAGGACCAGCTGAAAGCAGAGCAAACCAGTCAGGAGACATAGTGGGTACAATAATACTGAATATGATAATCTCATCTTTCTAAAGGTTTGATAAAAACTAGCTCCACACCCCCCTCTCTCACCCGCGCTCGAAGACCCAGAATAAGTTGGGCCCTCTGACTGTGATTCAGAAGCTCTGGAACCATCTCTGTGACCATGGTAACAAACTCCTCCAGCATCCCATAATCCATCACGTGTCTCTGCTGGACCGTTTGCCAGATGGCTGCTGAGACCAGCCGTAGTGGTGGGACCATGAGGCGCAGAGAGGGGAGAGGAAGATGGGGACCTGAAAACAGAACATTCGGTTTTGATGAGGACAGCAATGCCAGTTTTGTTACAACTGATACCGATCTGATGAACCATAGATGACGCCACCCCATTGTTTCCTATGTGAAGTCTCAGTTGCACATTTCAAGATCAGGAAGTGTTGTTTTAGCAAGTCACCATCTTGCTTCATGGAGCAGTTTTTGGAAACATTGCATGCTCTTTTAGAGGTACTCTAGGAAGGGTCCTAAATAGTAGAAAATAAAGTTCAACAGTATGCAACCTTTCCAAATTAGAGTAAACTTTAAAATACCCGGATGTCATACTCATTTCGGCTTTGACAACAGCTGATCAATTAGATATGGGGAGGAGATCCTTTTTTTAATACTTTAGTTTATTTACTCATTATTTTCTTAAAACGGCAATGTTGGTTAAGGGCTTGTAAGCATTTCACAGTAAGGGTCTACACCTGTTGTATTCGGCGCATGTGACAAATACAATTTGATATATATTTTTTTCATTAACCTTTATTTAACTAGGCAAGTCAGTTAAGAACAAATTCTAATTTACAAGGACGGCCTACCCTGGCCAAACCTGGACCACGCTGGGCCAATTGTGCGCCGCCCTATGAGACTCCCAATCTCGGCCGGATGTGATACAGCCAGGATTCAAACCAGGTACTGTAGTGACGCCTCTTGCACAGAGATGCAGTGCCTTAGACCACTGCGCCACTCAGGAGCCCAAAAGTTCATCTGACTCTGGGGAAGTATTTAAAAAGCCTACTTTGCAAAAAAATACGAAGCATACCTTTAAATCCAAACAATTTGTAGAGTAGGCAAATTATAGTTTCTCCATTTACTCCAGACTTTAGTAAAACATTTAGACACGGGGTGATAAATGAGGCCCTTGCTATCTGGAAACAACAGCATGCAGTACCGCGGTTGGCCTTGAGCTTCGTAGCTTTAATGAGAAGGGGCGGTCGTTCTCCGCTGCGATGAACAATGCAAAAATGGATACTGGTGGTGGCTAAGCTAACACATGACTAACTAGCTTGAGTTTTTTGGTAAAGGAACATTGCTAAAATAAACGCAATTCGACCTGCGCAGTTCGCCAGTTTATCAAAGAGAAAAGGACGTGAACTTCACCGGCTAGCGTTAGATAGCTAGTTTAGTAAAAGAGAAAAGGAAGTGAACTTCACTGGCTAACGTTAACTAAATTAGATAGCTAGCTTCTCTGTATTATTTTGGATCAGAATGATCACAAATTCTATTGTATTTTACCATATTTTCCTGAAATGTGTCCGCTCATCGTGTGGTATTCGCTGCAGTCACATCTATAATTAAAAACTGTGGTGATGTTTTATGGTTTAATTTCCGGTCTCAAAGTTCGTGAATGTGGGGTGCCAAAGATTTGCCTCGGGAAGCGCTCATTGACAGAGAGAAAAAGGCGAAGCGAGAGAGCTCCGCCGAAAATCTGTCCACGAAAATAAGACTACGAAGTTGGGATTTTCTGTAAGGAGGTCAATGAGAGTATCGAATTTGGTCAACAAAAACATCTAATTTGTTACGTGCGTCTTATTTGATCGAATATTAGTTTCGTAATGGGTAGGTTGATACGAATGTATATAGGATTACTTCCATTGTTGAGCGGCCACCCGACTATCTTGTCAATATAATATAACATCTTTGTCATCACTCTAACGGAAGCGCTTGGTCGGCAGTCCTACTCTAAAATGATTCCGTATGGAATTGATTACACTGCTCAGAAGTTCTGCGCTAGCGAGTTATTTTTTGTTTTGTTCTAGCGAGTTTGTGCGGAACCATTGCAGTGTAGAAAATAGCTTCCACACGGATGTAAAATCGGGACCAATAACCACCATCTTTGATTGAATTACAAAAGATAACGACCTAACGTTTTTTTGTGTGCAAATTTACGAGTTAACGTAGCTATTATTAATCTAATTATCACACCTAATGGTTTCGGATGTAATAGCAAGGAACACTCAAGATGGAAAGACACATGCATGGGGGAAAAGGTAAAACGTGACTTTTAGCTAAAAAGGAAGCTAGACAGTGGATAGAAAGAAAACAGTACCTACATGGCGAGCTAAGTGGCTAACTTCCTGAAACCGAGTGTTGAAGAACATAAACATAAAAAAACATTTGTCACAGTCAGTTGCATCTGCATTACTTGCTGGTTGTCTGCATAGCGCTTTGTGACAACTGCTGATGTAAGAAGGGCTTTATAAAATACATTTGATTAATTAAGTAATTGTTGCTCATCGTTCTCACATCTTTGAGTGTGTTATTGTTTGTTCAACAACCAAGAGTTTGATGTGATGTTCACAAATCAATTTACAAGTACCTATTTTTGCACAACTTAAGTCAACGTCTGTGTTTCAGGTCCCCCTCTTCCTCTCCCCTCTCTGCGCCTCATGGTCCCACCACTGCGGCTGGTCTCTGCAGCCATCTGGCAAACAATCCAGCAGAGACACGTGATGGATTATGGGATGCTGGAGGAGTTTGTTACCATGGTCACAGAGATGGTTCCAGAGCTTCTGAACCACAGTCAGAGGGCCCAACTTATTCTGGGTCTTCGAGCACGGGTGAGATGGGTGGAGCTAGTGCTCATCATTATGTGGGCAATGATGGCATATGATAATATAAGTCTCCTGACTGGTTTGCTCTGGTTTCAGCTGGTGCTGGAGTTGTGTCGCTCCAAGCCGATCACAGACCTCCAGACCATTCAGCCACACCTGGACAGGATACAGACCCTCACACCTCTCTGGGGGACACAGGTGAGCTCCTTAGGGCAGAGACTCAGCTAATGTTTAAATCAGTCAGTCATATACATATGTCTGATAAGATAATGATACATAATGGCAAAAAGATACGCAGCCTAAATGTCAAGCTATCATCTAGATGTCCTGAATAAGTCAACATGTTTATACTGTGTTTCAGGCAACTGATGCAGAGGTAGGATTATCTGAATCTAACTTCCTGGGGCTGGTTCAAACCCTTCTGAAAGACCCAGATGAGAGGAAACATTTCTTCCAGGTCAGTGAGTATGGAATAGCTGTGGGTCATTTCCACCATTTAAATAATAGTCTCCTCTGAGGTTTTTTCATAGCTCATATTTCATTACTATGTTTTAGGATGTTTTTCCTATAGAATTTGGTCCCAGTTATGACGCAGCCATACAGAATCTCATGTGGAAATTCCTTTCGAGACTTGAGAAGCTACTTCCCATATCAAACTTCCAACAGGTACTAGTATAAATAAAATACTATCGTATAGAGGAACCATGGGCTTGACACTTAGGCTTTGTGTGAATTCTACCTATATTCCTTCTAACTCTGTATTCTTCATTGTGTCAGGCTGCCTCGCTGCTTGGCGATGTTCCCTCTGTTCTGGAAGAATGTGTTGAGTCCATTTCTCACCCTCAGCAGCTGAAAACCCTGCTTCAGTACCACAGAGACCTTGGCCCGCTGGACAACCATGGTAGGCATCTCTCACAGGACACATCATTTTCACTCTTTATATGATGGATTTGTTTTGTCACACCCCAATGGCAAATTACGTCTATCGAGCATTACTGTGTTGAGTTTTGGTTCCCTTTTTCCTTCTCTTACAGACCCTCCTTCTTCCACCGATGGGGACTGCATTCTCTCAGCTCTCTGTCTTCCTCCTGTGGAACGGGTGGTGATTGCAACAGAGAAAGAAGGAACAAGTATGGCTGTAAAAGAAAGAGAAGAGGGGGTGGATAGCAGGTCAGGGGAATGTGAGAAAAACAAAACGTCCTCTGTTAGTGATGAGGAGGCAGAGGATGATGCAGAGTTCGCTGAGCAAGTGACAGAGGTGGATCCGGAGTATGAAACGGTGATGGTTATAGGGGAAGATGGGATAGAAAAGCCTTTCAAACTTCTCAAAAAGCCCTCTCAAAAGAAAGATGAAACCCATGGTGAAAAATGCAGAGAGTACCCCAAACCTGGACGAAAGATAAGCATAGGCGTGTCTAAAGCAATCGTATCATCCATGATACAAAAGCCCTCAGTGGACCTACAAGGGATTGTTATCGCTAACATAAAACAGACCCCCAAATCCAACCAAAAGGTCGGGAGAGCCAAAAGGTCCCTGGAGCGTAGAACATGCAAGGTGTGTGGTAAGGTCGTCCAGCGTCCTGCAGTCTTGAGGAAACACATGGTGACTCACACTGGTGACTGGCCCTATCAATGTCCCACCTGTAAGAAGATTTACAAGACCTTGGGAAGCTTCCAGGAACATACTGAAAAATGTGTCTTTCCTATTGAGGAAACGCCTGAGGAAAGTGAGCCATCCATATCAGTGATGCAATACAAGGGTATGATGTTGAAGAAAATTTTACCGCGTCCGCCAGGACAAAAAGTTGCCGAAAATGAAAAAAAACAAAAACGCATTGTCTGCAAGACATGTCCTGTTTGTGGGAAGACGTTAGCCACAAGTTCGAGCATGAAGCGGCATCAGATTATCCACACTGAGCCCAAAAAGTGCAGAGTGTGCGAACAGGTCTTCCCTAACCCATCCGAACTGAAGATCCACATGGAGTCACATCCGAAGAAAGGCATCCATCAATGTAGTAACTGTGAGAGGACTTTCAAGCACGATTACAGTGTGAAGGCCCATGAAGAGGCTTGTCTGTTTCTGAGTCGTCAACAAGGGGAGCTTGGAGAGAGCAGTGGTCTTCCAGCTACGGGGCTGACAGACCCAGTGCCATCGGGCAGTACACACCAGCAGAGTATGACATGTGAAACAGAAATCCTACAACTCTCTGCAACTCTGAGCAAACAGAATTCTGCCTTCACCTACATGCATTCTGTGGAGGGGTCATCCGTAAGAGCCAAAAGGTCCCTGGAGCGTAGGACATGCAAGGTGTGTGGTAAGGTCGTCCAGCGTCCTGCAGTCTTGAAGAAACACATGGTTACCCACACAGGTGACTGGCCCTATCGATGTCCCACCTGTAAGAAGATTTACAAGACCTTGAGAAGCTTCCAGAAACATATTGAAAGATGTGTCTTTCCTATTGAGGAAACGCCTAAGGACAGTGAGTTGTCCTCCACCAATGCAACCAAAGACCAATCTTCTTCCCTGGAACCCAGCACACCTATAGGATCATCCAAACGCTGTGCAAGGTGTCCTATTTGCCATAAATTTATATTGGGATACCTGCGATATCACATTCTCTCTCACTCAGATGAGCGCCCGCATGCTTGCCCTCGTTGTGGGTCGAAGTACAAGTTCGACTTTGTATTGAGGAGGCACATGAGACTGTTCTGCAAGGTGAAGAAGGGTGAACCTGTTGAATTGGGGGAAAAGAAAGTCCACAAGTGTAACGAGTGTGGGAAGGAATTCGGGCTAAAATCCACACTGACAGCACACAAGCGCATCCACAACCCGCTCCGCTGCGCCTATTGCCGAAGGATGTTTCCAGACCAAGAAACGCTTGCAATACACAAGGTAGAGCACAAACCAGTTCAATGTACCATGTGTGAGAAGAGCTTCAATGTGATAAGATACCTCTCCAGACACTACGTGGATGACCATCAGTTCAGCGGGCCGTTCCGCTGCACCTACTGTGAGAGAAGTTACGCTGATTTATCAGCTCTCATCAGACACCAGAGGACTCACACTGGCGGGGAGCCCCCATACAAGTGCTCCCACTGTCCAAAGAAGTTCCATTTTGAAACTGCTCTTGTGACACACCAGAGAAAGCACACAGGAGAGAAACCATGTCTTTGCTGGGAGTGTGGAAAGACCTTCCAATCCAAAGGGATTCTGAAATCACACATGAATCGTGTTCACACTCCTCAGGTGAAACGCATCCCTTGTTCGCAGTGTAACAAAGTTTTCAGGGACAAAGGTCAAATGAAAATGCATGAGAATGTATACCACAAAGGGGTGCGTTATCCATGTTCCTACTGTGGAAAGGGGTTCTATAGCCCTGCCCCATTGGCAAGACACGTGTTGATTCACACAGGGGAGAATCCTTATTCCTGCACGTATAAGGAGTGTACAAGGGTTTTCAAATCGGCATCTGAACTGAGGATACACATGCGATACCATACTGGAGAGCGGCCATTCAAGTGCAAGGACTGTGGAAAGGGTTTCGTTCAAGCCCATTATCTCACCATACACCGCCGAAGTCATACCGGGGAAAAGCCGTATCCGTGTCTCACCTGCGATAAGTCCTTCGGCACCTCCCATCAGTTGAGCAGACACATGAAGACTCACACGGGAGAGAAGCCCTACCAATGTATGGATTGTGGGAAAGCTTTCAATCGTAGAGACCGTTTGCGGACTCATCGAGACAAATGCCACCCGGCTTATTAGTCAATGTTCTATAAATACTGATTGTGTTATTCAATTGTTGTAAATTAACTGCAAAATGTGTAGCTTATTCTTATGTAGCAAGTAGCAAATAACACTGCCTGAATTGAACATGCTCTAGCAACCCTACATGTTTTATTTCTATATACATTTATTTTTTACTATGGCTGTTGTGATTACTTAACTCGTTCCTCCTTCTGGGATTAATAAAGTACAGTCTCATCTCAACACACCTCACTTCTCATTCAGTGAAGTCAGGAAGCTGGAGTCAAATGTTTCCCTTAATCTTTATTTGTGGTGGCAACATCATGCAAAATAAAGCTCAGTAAAAAAAAAAAAATCCTTACAAATTGGAATGATCTGCCTGGTGAGGACAAAAAGTAGAGTCAGATGTCTTAAAATAATAAAATAATTCTGGTTACTATTCAACAATGTCCATAGAATGTTTGTCACAAATAACAGCTAGAGCTCTTCTAAAGTGAGCTCAACAATATGCACATCATGTAGACAATTCTATGGACATTGTCCTATTGAAAGGAAAGTAACACTAAATATCCAAATGGAACAGAAACAGTTTGATCTCTGCATTGGTAGCCATTGAATGAACTAATTTCAGACACTATTAGAAGAGCGATTTTGAAATGACACTTGGATAATTAAATATAGATAAACAAAAGGCTAAGAAAATGTTTGTAAATGTGAATTTAAATGAAATCCATTTACAGTAATGCAGATGCGGCAGTCACTTTATCAGTGAAAACATCTCTTTGGGGATGTGAGTGAGATCTCAAATATCGACCGAAAATGTACAGTTAATTCAAATAGCAGGTGACAGTTACAGGTATATTCCAACTTCACATAGATTTTTTTTATTTTATAAGTTTGAGGAGATATTAAGTATTGACCAGGAAATTAATGAACAGTTTTAACTGGCCATCTTTATACAGGAATGTACACTGGATCAGAAAGACAAAAATAAAACGTAGTATAATCAAAACAAAGTTTTCCAGCCAAAGTGATACAACGCCTCAATTACACTTCCGCTCCATTGGGATTCATGAAAAAAAAAAAAAGTGCATTTATTGAGATTGCAAATACTGTTACAAACGGTTTTAGTCAATATTCCACCACAAGAAGTCAGCTCCAATATTTTACAGTGCCAAATCACAGGCCATTTGTTTTCAACTCTCATTCGCTAATGTGTCAAATCATCAGACAGAGAGAACACATTTTTATGTAGAAAAATTCTTAAATTTGTTCTTCCTTTATACAGAGTAATAAAATAAGGTAAGGCAAGATGCATCAAACAGAAGTCCGAAGGCTGAGGGATGGCCTCTTCGGGTTGGTTCTGGGGTGTATTCAGTGAGGTGAAGCGTTCAAAGCGTTGCAGATAGAAATATAATGAATTGAGCCGACAACAATTTTCTAGCTCTACTGTATATAACAAACATATGTTCTACACAGTACATTTCTATCTGAGAGCCCTTACGTTTGCACCCCTCTGAACAGGCCCATAGGTGTCGCTGATAGTGGTCAGGAGACCGGACGAACTGTAAAAGTCTCACGCATCTTACACAGGGGGGGAGGGGGGGGCAACAGTTTCCTTTGCGCCCCCACCCCCCCACTCCACGAGTCTGCCAAATCGCTGATCTTTGGCACTTAGGCTGGCAGACTTAGCTTCTTTCCTTTCAGTACTGAAACAGAGGAGAGATGTTTAGGTTCAATGCTCCTGTTCAACAGATGAGCTCAGCACATTTTCTTCTCACATCTGTGACAACGGATACCAGAGGCTCCTGGTGAGTATTGACAGTGACAAGCCAATCGTATATACTGGACTTTAAGACCTTAGGCTTCCACATTAAGAGTAAAGTGCCTGGTTAGTTAGCCAACGTATACAAACACTAGGACGGGCTCAGACGACTCACAGGTCAAAGTTCATGCTAGTTTATTTACGCTGCACGGTCTCATTAAGTCACCATGCGTGATACACCCAGCCCCATTTTCTTACATTTTGCTTTGTGTCCAAACCAGTACCCCATAGAACACAATGCCATTTTCACATTACGTCTGAGCAGTCTGTTGCGCGGGATGTCATTCATTTAAATGGGGACCGTGTACCCCAGCGCCACCTTGCGGTTGAAGGCTACATTGCGAAACGGATGGTGAATACGTTTACATTTCTCCAAACTTTGCGTCGTCCATCAATAGAACAGGAAGTTACCAAACCACAGAAGTTTCAAGTTAATGTCATGTGCACAAGTACAGTGAAATGTCTTTCTTGCAAGCTATAAACCCAACAATGCAGCAATCAATATCAATGTAGAAAATAAAAATATTGTGATGGTAATTACCTTGATGATAATTATTAGTTCGCTAGCTACAGCATCTTCAACCTAGCCTAGCTTTTAGCTACCATTAGCTATTCATTTTCTAAACTAAGCTAGCTTTATTTACTAGAAAATTTGACTAACAAGTTTAGGAAAAAGTAACTAAAAGAAACATTTTATCACCTGAAACGATACATTTCTCCTGTATTGAATGAAAGTCATTTTGTATTCTCTCAAAATAAATGTGATCTCTGACGAGAGACTAGGCTCTCCTCCATTTTGTCTTGCGTTGTGTCATCTTCATGCAATCTCGTTCCGCTACTGGACGGAGAGCATGGGCTTTCTACGCTCTCCGTCCAGTAGCGGAACCAGATTGCATGAAGATGACATACGGCGTAATGAAATACTTCACAATGTGAATGGGGAATTACTCCAAGCACTCTTTGTGTAACAGTTTCTGCGACTGTAAGAGGAGTAAAATGACACTACAGTGGAACACTTGGCACCAAGCTTACTTAGGAAATAAGTTGGAAGACTGCAGCTCGACTCACCTTTCGTTACATACAGATAGAAGAAGTCGCAATAGAGGATTGTCTGAACGACACCGGCCACGATAGCAATCATGTCGAAAAAGCCCTCGAAATAGAAGCGCCAGATCCAGTTGATGAGGTAGAGAGCACGGTACAGGCCCAGGAAGAACAGGTAGTGGGTGGTGATGGTTTCTGCCTCGCCCGTCTTACTGATCATGAAGAGCTGGGGCAAGATGGCCACCGACTCCAGGTAGATGGAGAACGTCCACAGGATCTGGAGGGAGAGGAGATGGGGAGTTGCTGTATAAGACACTGATGCAGTATTCACTCATCATACCAAGACACGTGTGTGTGTGTGGCCTTACCTCGAGAGGAGAGAAGTCGTGGTTGACAAGGAAAGCCAGCCCTCCCACGGGGACGACCAGGAACTCCACTCTGAAGGTGTCATGGTTACCATCGTAGGTGGCCTTGAACTTAGTGTAGACCAGGTACACGGTGGCATACGCACAGCCAATGTAAATAACCTGAAACACAATACAATCCACCAATCAAGTGTGAGGATACATACAGCACTCTGATTGCATGATCCTTTCACAGTAACTTGGAAGGTACAGTCATTAAAACTACATTTTTCAACCACTCCACAGATTTCATGTTAACAAATTATAGGTTTTGGAAAGTCGGTTAGGACATCTACTTTGTGCATGACACAAGTAATTCTTCCAACAATTGTTTACAGACAGATGATTTCACTTATAATTCACTATATCACAATTCCAGTGGGTCAGAAGTTTACATACACTAAGTTGACTGTGCCTTAAAACAGCTTGGAAAATTCCAGAAAATGATGTCAAGGCTTTTATAAGCTTCTGATAGGCTAATTGACGTAATTTTAGTCAATTGGAGGTGTACCTGTGGATGTATTTCAAGGCCCATCTTCAAACTCAGTACCTCTTTGGTCGAAAATCAGAAGAAAATCAGCAAAGACCTCCGAAAAAAAATGGTAGACCTCCACAAGTCTGGTTCATCCTTGGGAGCAATTTCCAAATGCAAGTACGCAAGTATAAACACCATGGGCCCATGCAGCCGTCATACCGCTCAGGAAGGAGACGAGTTCTGTCTCCTAGAGATTAACGTACTTTGGTGCGAAAAGTGCAAATCAATCCAAGAACAGCAGCAAAGGACCTTATGAAGATGCTGTAGGAAACAGGTACAAAATGATCTGTTCTATGGTTCGCAACTGCACATGGGCACCTCTGGTCTGATGGAACAAAAATATAACTGTTTGGCCATAATGCCCATCGTTATGTTTGGAGGAAAAAGGGAGAGGCTTGCAAGCCAAAGAACACCATCCCAAACGTGAAGCACGGGGGTGGCAGCATCATGTTGTGGGGGTGCTTTGCTGCAGGAGGGACTGGTGCACTTCACAAAATAGATGGCATCATGAGGAAGGAAATTATGTGGATATATTGAAGCAACATCTCTAAGCAGTCAGGACGTTAAAGCTTGGTCACAAATGGGTCTTCCAAATGGACAATGACCCCAACCATACTTCCAAAGTTGTGGCAAAATGGCTTAAGGACAACAAAGTCAAGGTATTGGAGTGGCCATCACAATGCCCTGACCTCAATTCTATAAAAAAATCTGTGGGCAGAACTGAAAAAGTGTGTACGAGCAAGGAGGCCTACAAACCTGACTCAGTTACACCAGTTCTGTGAGGAGGAATGGGCCAAAATTCACCCAACTTATTGTGGGACGCTTGTGGAAGGCTACCTGAAACGTTTGACCCAAGTTTAAATTGTTTAAGGCAATGCTACCAAATACTAATTGAGTGTATGTCAACTTCTGACCCACTGGGAATGTGATGAATGCTGAAATAAAATCACTCTCTCTACTATTATTCTGACATATCACATTCTTAAAATAAAGTGGTGATCCTAACTGACCTAAGACTGGCCATTTGGATTACATGTCTGGAATTGTGAAAAACAGAGTTAAAATGTATTTGGGTAAGGTGTATGTAAACTTCCGATTTCAACTGTAGGTGTGTTTAAATCCAAATTAGGATTTAGCTCGCAGCCCACCTATGAGTAGCTCACCAATCAATTCTGAAAGTACAGTGCATTTGGAAAGTATTCAGACCACTTGACTTTTTCCACATTACGTTACAGCCTTATTCTAAAATGGATTAAAACACATTTCTCCCCTCCCCATCAATCTATACACAATACCCCATAATGACAAAGCTCAGGTACATCCGGTTTCCATTGATCATCCTTGATATCTTTCTACAACTTGATTGGAGACCACCTGTTTTACAGTGTGGGGTTCAGACCCAGGACCTCGAGCTTAATGATGAGCTTGGAGGGTGCTATAGTGTTGAATGCGGAGCTATAGTCAATAAACAGCATTCTTACATAGGTATTCCTCTTGTCCAGATGGGATAGAGCAGTGTGCAGAGTGATGGCGATTGCATCATCTGTGGATCTATTGGGGCGGTAAGCTAATTGAAGTGGGTCTAGGGTGGCAGGTAAGGTAGAGATGATAAGATGACTAGTCTCTCAAAGCACTTCATGATGACAGGTGAGTGCTACGGGGTGATAGTCATTAAGTTCAGGGTACAGGAACAATAGTGGCCATCTTGAAGCATTTGGGGACAGCATACTGGGATAGGGAGGGATTGAAAATGCCTGTAAACACACCAGCCAGCTGGTCTGAGCATGCTCTGAGGACGCGGCTAGGGATGCCGTCTGGCCGGCAGCCTTGCGAGAATTAACACGTTTAAATGTTTTCCTCACGTCAGCCACGGAGAATGAGAGCCCACAGTCCATGGTAGCGGGCGGCGTCGGTGGCACTGTTATCCTCAAAAATAAATAAAGTGTTTAGCTTGTCTGGAAGCAAGACATCAGTCTCGCCAACGTGGCTGGTTTTCTTGGGGAGGGCTTTGTAAGCATCCCGGAAGTTTGAATAGCAATGGTCGAGGGTTTTAGCCGCGCAAGTGCTACAGTCGATATGTTGATAGAACTTCGGCAGCCTAGTCCTCAAATTTGCATTGTTAAAATCCCCAGCTACAATAAATGCAGCATTAGGATATGTGGTTTCAAGTTGACATAAAGTCCAGTGAAGTTGTGGTATCAGCTTGAGGGGGGATATAAACCGCCGTGGCAATGACGGAGGAGGTATTCTAGGTTGGGTGAATAAAAGGACTTCCTGTATGTTACTACAATTACACCATGAGTCATTAATCATGAAACACACCCCTCCGGCCTTCCTGCTTCCCGGAGAGATTTTTATTCCTGTCTGCGTGATGGACTGAGAATCCTGCTGGCTGCACCGACTTCGACAGAGTATATCGAGGGAGCCATGTTTCTCGTGAAACAAAGTATGTTACAGGCCCTGATGTCTCTCTGGAAATGAATCCTTGCCCTGAGTTTGTCTACTTTTTCATCCAAAGACTGAATATTGGCGAGTAATATACTCGGAAGTCGAACCAGCAGGCCGCCTCGAACCAGCAGGCCGCCTCGAACCAGCAGGCCGCCTCGAGTGCCTCTCCTCCGCCGGCGATGTTTTGGGTCGGCCCCTGGAATAAGTTAAATTGCTCTGGGGAGAGCGAACAAAGGATCTGCTCCAGATGCTCAGAAGGCCAGCTCTAGGCAGAGTCTGGGTAGTTACGTTTTTTTCCATCTCCCAATGAAGGAGACTACTGTGGAAACTTTCAACACTCTAGAAATTGTTTTATACCCTTCTCCAGATATACGCCTCATCACAATTATATCTCGGAACTCTACGGACAGTTCCTAGTTTCTGCTCTGACATGCACGGTCAACTGTGGGACCTTATATAGACAGGTGTGTTTCTTTCTAAATCATGTCCAAACAACTGAATTGGACACAGGTGGACTCCAATCAAGTTGTAGTGACAGCAAGGATGATCAAAGGAAATTGGATGCACCGGAGCTCAATTTAAAGTGTCATAGCAAATGGGTGTCAACACTTATGTAAATTAGATATTTCTGTATTTCATTTTAAATACATTTGCAAACATTTCTAAAAACATGTTTTCACTATCATGCGGTATTGTGTGTAGAATGAAGGTGCTTGAATAATTTTTGAAGGTACTGTAGATATCTTACTAAAAGCAACCTCAATCACAGACAAGAAAAGTGAGCAAATTAGCTGCTTGTTTGGTTTTAAGAATGTACTAACTAGCGGTATCCATAGTTGGAGGTACACGATTTGGACACACCTACTCACACACACAAATGAACCTTGGACATACAAGGGTGTGTCAACTTAACAGCACTTCAATATTGACTCATGAGTAGATCACTCTAGTACAGAGAATGGTTGGGGTGTGTTGCTTGGACAAAGAGCTGTAAGAGGATGAGCCTGCCACCCTCGTGGAGGTGAGGGGGTCCATGGTGTGTTTCTCTCACCTTCATGGTGGTGTTGTAGAGGGAGATGAAGGAGGTGAGCAGATCCAGGTAGCGCGTGGTGAACACCAAGGCGAACAGGATCTGACTCTTCCCGGAGATACCTGTCAAGAGAGAAACAACCAACCAACAGGTGTGTGAGACGTCCGATGTTGCTCTTCTCTCCCGAACTCACAACAGCCCACCAAGAGTGCATCTCAAATGCCTTCAGAATCTTAACTGTTGTGAAATTGTTGTGCATCCTTCCTTAGATTGACCACTGAGGAAACTTCAGTGCTTGCAGTGGTGTGATTATAATGTTCCTAATGACAGGCCCAGTACGTGAGCATAAACTGATTTTAGCTTGACTGGAATTGGTGTCACAAATCCAAACTCTTGTGCGGGCCACCAGCCTACTGAAGTTGTTGATCCATGACAGGTATCGGTGCCTCCTCTGACAGCTCAGATATTGCATCCTAAACCTGACCTTCAACCCCAAACGAGTTTACACAGACTGTGCAACAAACCTTGTATTCCCAGGGGACATTGGAATTGAACTAATTTAATTTTGTATAAGGTAAAGTCACAATGTTCTGGGAACACGGAAAATAAACCGTCAAATCATGACGTCAGTGATATTCAGGTCGGAAGAACAGAACTCTACATTCATTTTTTTATTTAACTAGGCAAGTCAGTTAAGAACAAATTATTATTTACAATGACGCATACACCGGCCAAACTCGGAAGACGCTGGGCCAATTGTGCGCCGCCCTATGGGACTCCCAATCACGACTGGTTGTGATACAGTCTGGATTTGAACCAGGTTGTCTGTAGTGACGCCTCTAACACTGAGATGTAGTGTCTACTGCGCCACTTGGGAGCCCTAGAAAGATGCCCAAGTTCTCGAGTTGTAATTTCGAGTTGGATGACGTTTGTTTCTGAGTTCCCAGTTGCTTTGAAATAACGGACGTCGGAGATTTCCGAGTTCCCAGATGTTTTGAACGCGAAGTAAACACACAGGTTTCTGTACTACAACAGGGATGATGATACATAACATGCCGCACACGGAAACGGATTAGTGGCACATTCGCCCGCTGCACTGATGGGTGCCTCCAAACTGACGTGCGCAGATCTGTTGCCTGACATCATTAGCAGTTAGCTGGTCAGTCAATTAATGGGAGACTCAACTTAAGCCAACTAGTTAGTTAGCTTGTGCAGCTAGTTAACAAGCAACCAACGTTGGATCCAAACAAGAACCATCCAAATGTGTCATGATCTCGGGGATTTTGTTGCATTTAATTTGTCTAGGTGTATTTTGGCCTTTTCCAACATTGTTAACTAGGCCGTGCTAACGTCAATGCTAACAATCTGGTTTGATAAAGCCACAACACGAGCGAACGAACGTCCTTACCTAGCTAGTAGCTAACTTGTCAACACAATAATCCACTGCAAGTAAACGTTGCTATCTGGAATGGAGATGGCAGTCGGAGATGTTTGCAGTTTGCAAATAATCAAAATGTTAATCTTACTCACCGGCACAGGACCTGGTTTTCCATATTTTTAGCAGTAGGATGATGATGGCTGCTAAATGGGAAAGATCGCCGGTGAGTCTAAAAATGTTCATGATTCCTCTGGGTGCTGCAGGCGGCTTTGCCTTCGCTAGCACGAACTTATGCCCGTCAAAACAAATACGACCTTATTGCCTCCTTTACTGACCGTTTTAAAACCTTACAAGAGGTTCTGTCAGGCACCTAAATCGAAGTTTTCCTCGGTCTGAATAGAAAAATGTCGAGTAATGCGCGACGTGGCCAACGATAGCGGCGCCCAAATGCAAGCCGGGAAATAATTGACGTTCGCGGCATGGGACACGCCCGTGATCACAGAAATTTAATTTATATTCACTCAGCTACTATATTTATTAAAAACGAACTAAGCTACAGCCTCATCTGAGAATTTGACATTGGAATGAACAACTACATTGGAGAGTATATTCAAATAAAAGTTTAAATAGTCACTCAAATGCACATAATACATGACACTGGCATCCAAGACATCCATCATGCAAATTACATCCTATCTGATACATACTGCACATACACGTCATCTCAAACTTCTACTGCACTTTAAAGATAAAAAAATGTAACTACTATTGAATATGAAGGTAAAGAATGACATAAGTCACAGAAAAAACATTTTATTTGCTGGGGTGATATTACATTAAGTAAAAGACACTGAGTGGAACATTATTAAAGTAAACTTGTTCTGCTGCCTATAAAACTGTAGATGGGAGACATTCACTGACAAGGCTATAAATAATCAATCCAGATGTCATTGTAACAGAACGTTACTACCCAGTTGATAATACAACAGTTAGAAACAATGTGCTTACAATTAAACATTAAGACAAATAGACTGCTAGATGGGGAAGGAATTCCCTCCATTTGGGCTTGACTAAATCAATGAGATCAACCGGTTCATATGTACAGCATCACAATGTTATTGTTGGAGAAATGACCAATCAACCCAGACTAAGACAATACATTTACATCACTATAACTCAACCAAGAACAGACAATTTCCAGTGATATGTTGGCACAGAAGATAAAATCCTCCCTCCCTATCATTTACAGAGTTGTGTTATTATATTCAAATCAAGTAATATTCAAATGGCAAACTTCCATTGTGTTTTTTTTGTTTGTTTTTTTGCTTAGAAAGTAGAGGTATGACATGACGGTTGGTAAACAGTGGAGCTACCCGAGTTTCAAACCAGGATTCACCTGCTGACTTTAAAGAGATAATTAAAGTGGTAATGTAAATGAGAAATACTCTCAATAGTAATTAAGAAAATATCTTGCTTGACCTCCACAAATTCAATACAAATCCAGCAGCCAGTCAGATGAAGCCTTTCCAGATGCTCAAGGAAAGTTCAGCGGATGCATCACTATAGTCTAAAGTGGCTTCCTCTCCTCTGTCTGCACTCATCTAAAAACACAGGATGGGGGGGTGGAAAAGCAACATGGCAAAAACCTTTTGTCCAGTCTATAGAGATAGAGGACTCATCTTTGCGTCTGTGACTGCGCCATTGAGGCCATCTCCATTGAAGTAGTACATTTTCAACACAATTGGCTGGTCCCTACTAATGACCCGGTTGGACATGACTCCAACAGGGTCACCAGGAGGGATCAGCCAATGAAGTTGGCAGTCCCACCCAGTTGACTACATTAAAATGGTGGATGCCCTCAATGGTGTTGCCCATGCTAATACAGCCTTTTGGCCACTGGAGAGCATCAAATCCATGATGCATTGTGGGTAAATGGTGACTGACCAACCGATCTACAAATAATAACGAGTAGTTATTTATGGTGCTAAATGATTTGTAGATCAGTCAGTCAGCAATCACCTATACTGTCGGCTGCAATGTCGAACCAGCCCATTCTCTATGGTCCAGTCCCGTTAGAAGGACGGTTGTTCGTTTTAAGATTAGTGCAGATGAAGGAAGGAGACAAGGAAAGGATGTAAATTTGGAAAATTGCGATGCACCCCAAGATACAATAACTGCCTTCACTCCTCCACAGGTTTCAGGACGAAGACAGCATCGTCCAGTACATAGTAATCTTTATACATGTCTCCCTCACACAGGTACGGCAGCCGAGTCACTGCCTCCACCTCAAACCCCACTTCACGGAACACCTCATTGGACAGGTTGGTGACTTGCTCCTCCCACTTCTTCCCCTTCACTTTGATGTACTCTCTGGGGCGCTGCCACTTCCCACCTAGAGACAGAAAAAATACTCAGATTCAGGAGACTAGTCTAGAAAAGACCTTGTGGCAGCCGAAACAACAATCAAGAATTTACCTGTCCCTGTATATTTTATTTTAAATACGGTTTCTATCCAGCCCAAAAGGATGAAAGCTGTTCCATGCACATTCACACAAATATCTAATTGACATCAACATATGTTTAGCTGAAAGTCTCAAGTAAGGACATGGCCCTAAGTCTTCATCCTGTATCACTGATCTATGCTCTCTCACCTATCTCCACCCATGGTTGGAAGGGCAGGACAGCAGCCAGGATGAGTCTTCCCGTGCTGGGCACCAGCGAGCTGTGGATGCCCCTGAGGAGATCCAGGGGGTCGTCACAGCGGTCCAGCAGGTTAAGACAGCTGATCAGGTCATACTGGAACCCAGTATGCTGCCACTCATCAATACCTAAAAGCCTAAGAGAAAGAAGAAGACATCAGAGACTGTGTGTGTGTGTGTGTGTGTGTGTGTGTGTATGTGTGTATCACTTACCTGTACTTCTTTCTCTGGAGGTGCCACTTCATGGGAGGAGAAACCTCAGTGGCGTAGACCTCTCTGAAGTGGGCTCCCATCACCTCAGTTACACCCCCGTCCCCGGCCCCTAGGTCCAGCAGTCTTTCCCCTCGCCACTCAGGGGTGACGCGGAGCAGCTGTTGGAGCTGATCCGCAGAGAACACAAACATAGAGCCACGACCTAGGAACCTGGAAGAGAAGACGAGAGAGGAGAATGAGTGAGGGGTGCAAAAATATTGAAAGAGGTGAGAAAAGAGAGCAAGCGATGTGCATGCAGAGACCCTCACACCCAACAAGAGGGTGTGAGAAAGACAGATTAAAACACCTACCCATTGATGGACGTGCGTGACACCAGGGGGCTGAGGACAGTGGAGATGAAGGAGTGATAGAACTGGGTGAACATCCAGCCAGACTTTTCTATGCTGCGTCTCAGAAAAGCCTGGGTGTCCTGGTCCAGATGGCTCTGTACAAACAGAGGCCTAACCACCTCCCCCAACAGGTCTGGAGAGCACCTGTACCACTGAGGAGCAGGGAGGAAAAATGGGAGAGTGTGAGAGTGATGACAACTACTAAAAACCACAAGACTGGTTTATCCGGTTCTTTGTATCAAGCTCTTCATAAACAAGGAAATAAAATGGAAAAACTCATGAATATTTGAGTGATAATGCAATATGACTTATATTCCACCTGGCAACCAAGGGAATACAGTCGCTGGCTTTGCTGAATGCACAATCTCGCCTTTACAATGCTCATTTCAGCAAAATCATGTCAGGGAGTGTCATAACCTCTGACAGCAAATCGAGTTGTTTATTTGATTAAATGTAACTCTGTAGCTAACCACTTACCTCCTGGGTTTCTTGTCCGGGTTCTTCGCTTTCGCTCACCATGTTCATGAAAAGTGAACGAGCGAGTGGACTGCGCACGTATTTCCCCGTCCACATCTTTCTAGTAGCGAGCAGAAAGGCGATGTAGCCCAACACCCACGCTACAAAAAGCAATGTCCTCAGCTGTAGATGAAACATACTGACAATAACGCAACAGATTTGGCAGCTATGGAAAAGTGCCTGCTGCAGCCTGGTTGTTGACTGACTGGTCACTAGATTTTCAAGTTGTTAGACATGTAATATTGGCTAGTTAGTCAGAGTATCCAATTGTGATAGCACACGAAGTGCATACCTTCAGGTCCAAACATAACAAACACACAAACCTGAAGGCGTGGTGACCTTTTGGAGTCCACATGTTATTTATTCGACATCATAATCTGTTGTGCAAATACTTTCAGCTCAATTCCAATTGTCTTGTGACGGTCACATCCGAAGACTGCCAGCCAAGCAATGCCGCGTTGAAAACAACTGGGAAATCTCAGATTTCCGACTTAAGTGCATTCAAAACAACTGGGAACTCTGAAAAAACGAGCTAGTTAGTTTTGAACGGTCATCCAACTCGGAATTCCAATTCGGGAACGCGGACCTCTTTCTAGAGCTCCGACATTCCGACCTGAAGATCACCGACTCATGATTCGACCTCGTTTTTATCCGAGTTCCCAGTTGTCTTGAAAGCACCATAAACCTACAGCTAATTATAGGGGGGAACATCTGGAAATACACGTTTGCTTCCTGTGTTACATCTAAATAGTCCCATCGGCAGAGATGGATGGTATTTTCAATCACCTCAACACAGTTTCAGTTGTCTGGTGTGACTTAACGTTAAGTGGAGAGACACGATGCACAGAGACATTTCTGGGGGTAGCATATTTGTAGTTATACATAAACTACTGGAGTTAGGTAGGATATGTAGCTAGCTATGGCTAACTTCCTGCTGCATTGTGCGGAAACTGATATCAAGACCAGCGTCTCGCCAGGAACACAAAAAAGCATTTCCGGGCCACGGAATTTCGGACATTTTCTAAGTAAAAGTCCCCCACGTAATAGTAGAAAAGTGTCAATAACCTGTATTTATTCATAATATATTAAACACAATTGTCTAAACATTAATCATTATTCATATTTGTACATATTTAAGTCAAATTTGCATTACATGTGGGTTTCAAAACATGCTCCAAAGTCAAATAAGCTAAGAATAAAATGTATGTATACAGCACATACAAATATTGCACTGTACAGGAAAAAAAATACTGATTGTGTCTCCATAAAACCAGGGTCCTGTCTACTCACTATAGTCCCTAGAATACAAAACAGATGAGTTTGAACAAAAAGCTACGTCATAGGAAGTGTTGCTGGCTTTTTACTCCACCCCCTCCATAGCCGCCAATGCAATTCATTGTATATGGAATACAGAGGGAACCTTACTACCTGTCTAATTTGACTAAATTGTCAAATCAAGCTGTCAAATTTTCCCAGCCATCATATGAATCTGAATAAAGCAAATGAATGGAAGACATTTATTGTCTCAGAAATTACAATTATGAGAGATGGTTCTAATTATGTATGTGTTCAGGCTTTTCATGGCGAGCACATCTTTTTTTACGATGAGGCAATGTCACACAATTGCAAAAACCTGAACCAAGATCCCTGCTACTTTCAGTCCACAACACAAGTCCAAAATGCAAACCTTTTAATTTATTGCGATCAAGGTGTGTTGAAGAAAAGCGTTGGTGAATTGAGGTGAACATGCTCTTACTAGGATACTGCCTCAAGCAACATATATTTTTTTTTATCTAGCCCACATCCTTGACCTGATGCATGTTTTTGCATGTAAGGATGGCCTTGAGATGATTTACAGTTCCTTCAGAAAGTATTGGCGCCCCTTTACTTTTTCAAAATGTTTTGTACTGTCTCATGTCCCGTGTAAATAGTCTTTAATTAGTCTGTCTTTCCGTATATTTTTCTTATTCCTCATATACTTTTCCTGCAACCCGCCTCACCCAACGTGGAATGGATCTACGATTTTCTTTATAATTTAACTGAACCTCCGACAGAAGCTAGCCTGCCAGCTAGCGGTCCTCACCACTGCTCTGCCTGCATCAGCCAGCTTTAGTTCGGACAATATCGGCCAGTCTGCACAGCGCGCTACCAACCCTGCGCATATCGGATTGCGTTCCCTTCCACTTCACCGGATTTCTGCCGAAATCACAGGACCATCACACCAGATCATCACAGCTAGATAGCTGCAACCGAGTGGCTGCTGTTGTTTGGCTAACACTACTGTCCAAAAGCTTGCACCAGTTAGCCTTGAGCTAGCCCCGAGCTAGGCCCATCTCCCGGCTAGCCGACGTGTAATAGCTAAATCCCGGGCTACAGTACCTTTCTCAACCGGCCTGGACCTTCTACTGTCGTCACGGAGCCCCGCCGAGTCACCACGACTGGTCTGCCTACATAATCGTCCGACGTGGTCTCAACAGGCTTTTCCGTTGCGATGTCGCCGAAGATCTATCTGCAACCCCGGCCTGCTAGCATTCTGAACGCTGTGCCTTTACACATTGTTGTCTTAGCTCTCTTGATTAACTGTGTTTGTTTTATGCCTCTCCCTTATTTCAATATGCCTTGTTTGTTGCTGTTTAAGTTATTCCTTATCGTTCTATTTCACTGTAGAGCCCCCAGTACCGATCAACATGCCTCAGAGAGCTCCTTTGTCTCACCCCCCACACACGCAGAGACCTCACCTGGCTTAACTGGTGTCTCCAGAGATGCAACCTCTCTCATCATTACCCAATGCCTAGGTTTACCCCCACTGAATTCTCATCCTACCATATCCCTCTCTGTACATTATGCCATCAATCTATTCGATCGCGCCCAGAAATCTGCTCCTTTTATTCTCTGAACCCAACGACCTAGACGACCAGTTCTTAAAGCCTTTAGCCGTAACCTTATCCTACTCCTCCTCCTCCTCTGTTCCTCTGGTGATGTTGAGGGAAACCCAGGTCCTGTAGCCCCCAGTACTACACCCATTCCCCAGGCGCTCTCATTTGTTGACTTCTGTAACCGTAAAAGCCTTGGTTCCATGCAAGTTAACATCAGAAGCCTCCTCCCTAAATTTGATTTATTCACTGCTTTAGCACACTCCGCCAACCCTGATGTCCTAGCCGTGTCTGAATCCTGGCTTAGGAAGGCCACCAAAAATTTGGAAATTTCCATCCCCAACTACAATATTTCCTGTCAAGATCGAACTGCCAAAAGAGGCGGAGTTGCAATCTACTGCAGAGATAACCTGCAGAGTTCTGTCATACTATCCAGGTCTGTGCCGAAACAGTTTGAGCTTCTACTTTTAAAAAATCCACCTCCACAATATTGACTTCATCCTGTCAGTAGAGGATGCCTGGTTGTTCTTTAAAAGCGCTTTCCTCACCATCTTAAATAAGCATGCCCATTTCAAATTTTTTAGAACTGAGAACAGATATAGCCCTTGGAACCAATATACACAGTCAGTTAGAAAAGCAAAAGCTAGCTTTTTCAAACATAAACTAATTCCAAAAAGTTCTGGGACACTGTAAAGTCCATGGAGAATAAGAGCACCTCCTCCCACTTCACTGAGGCTAGGAAACACTGTCACCACCGATAAATTTACGATAATCTAAAATTTCAATCAATAAGCATTTTGCTACGGCTGGCCATGCCTTCCACCTGGCAAAATGCAAAATGCCAGAATGAAAATACACAAAAGACAGATACACGATACATAGAGCGGCAGTATGAAAAAGTATAGAAATACAAGAAGTCTGGAGTGCAAAAAAGCTATAAAAAGACATTGCATAGTATGGTTGGATGGCTGAAAATGTACACTATACATTGGTGGATGGTGCATGGTTAACTACACTATACAGGTCGATGGCAGAGAAATACTTAAATAGCTAAAAGTTCGTATGATATAAGTGAGGGTAATAATAGTTTACTTAATATACAGACTGGTTAAATGAACAGTTAAGTTAATATTTTGCATTGTTAAAATTAACTGTACAGGTAAATATACAGTTAAATTTACAGGTAAGTGAATATTTGCATGGTTACATTAACTGTACAGGTAAATGACAGGAATAGATACTTAAATAGCTAAATGTGTGTATGATATAATTTGGGGTAATAATAGTAATTCCCTTAAAATACAGTCCTTAGTGCGAAGGGTTTAATTACAGACAACTGCACGTATTGCACATTCGATATACTAAAAGCAATGAAAAAAGATACAACTGACAGGATACTAATATGCATTCCTGAGTGAATGACTACGTAGGTTAAGTCCAAGAATAACTTGCAAAATTTCACGTGATATGATATAACAACTGTACATGAGTAAGTATATACAGACCTGAATGAATAAATAAGTCCTGAGTGAATGAGTGATTACGGGCCAGAGTTACTCACGGATAGATGCACAATTGTTAAACTAGGTCCTAACACCCCAACAGTTCAAGGTCTGTGTTGCCGACGGCACGGCATCCCGGTGAGGCATTAAATAGTCTAATAGCCGCCGGCAGGAAGGACCTCCTGTAGCACTCTCAGTCTGTGACTGAAGGTGCTCCTCTGCGTCATAACCATGGCATGCAGAGGGTGGGTGACGTTGTCCATGATGGCCAGCAGTTTGGCCAGGATCCGTCTCTCTGCCACCTCCTCTAGAGTGTCCAGGCTCATCCCCAGGACAGAGCTAGCCTTCCTGATCAGCTTATTTACACGAGAAGCATCACCAGCTTTTATGTTGACTCCCTACAATTGCGGAGTCATCCGATAACTTCTTTAGGTGGCATGTTTCAGAGTTATATCTGAAGTCCGAGGTGTAGAGGGTGAACAGGAAGGGGGACAGGACCGTTCCCTGGGGGGCCCCTGTGTTGCTCAATGCCCGTTCTGACACACAGCTCTGTAGTCGCACAATTTGTGGCTTACCGGTCAGGTAGTCCGTGACCCAGGAGACTAAGGGTGCTTCCACTTTCATCCTTTTCATCTTCTCACCAAGTAGCAGGGGCTGAATGGTATTGAAGGCACTGGAGAAGTCAAAAAACATAACCCTCACAGTGCAACCTGCGTTGTCCAGGTGAGAGTAGGCCCTCTGCAGAAGGTAGATGACAGCATCATCCACCCCGATGTTGCGCTGGTATGCGAACTGCAGGGGGTCCAGTGAGGTACACACCAGGGGTCTGAGGTGAGTGAGGACTAACCTTTCCAGGGTCTTCATGATGTGGGATGTTAGCGCTACAGGTCTGAAGTCATTCAGGACATTGGGTGTGCCTTCTTGGGCACTGGGACGAGGCAGGATGTTTTCCACAGCACAGGGACCCTTTCTAGGCTCAGGCTAAGGTTGAAGAGATGCTGGAGTATTCCACACAGTTGGTCACCACTGACCCTAAGCACCCTTGGGCTGATGCCATCAGGGCCCGCCGCTTTCCACTGATGTAGTCTCTCCAGCTCTCTCTTCACTTGGTTGGTGGTGAAAGGGGGGTGTTGAGGATCAGTCCAGAGGGAGCAGGGTGGAGGTGGGGTTGCTGATTGTCTCAACAGATGTGTTGTGAGCAAAGTGGGGGTGGGACAGCGGTGAGGGTGTGTGGCCTGGGGAGCTGGAAGGGAGGTGGACAGGGCCAGTATCGAACCTGTTAAAAAATTGGTTCAGCTCATTGGCTCTGTCCTGGGTCCCCTCCGTCAGCCCACTGTTTGACTTTTTGAAGCCAGTGATATTTCTCATACCCTTCCACACCTCTCTCACCTGGCTCTGCCTCAGCTTGTCCTCCATCTTCTCCTTATACCCTCTCTTCCCCTCAGCAATCCGCAACTTCAGCTCCATCGATGTCCTCCCCATGAGCCTCACAGAACACATCCCAGTCTGTTGTTTCAAAGCAGTCCTGTAGGGCCTCATTCGCCTCCGGGGACCATCTCCTAATGGTCCTAGTGGTCGCATGCTGCTGTAGGACCAAAGGCCTGTAGAATGGAGTGAGGTGGACAAGGTTGTGATCCGATCTACCGAGGGGAGGGAGTGCAGTGGAGTTGTATGCATCCTTCACATTAGCATATAACAAGTCCAGAGTTTTATTATTCCTGGTTGGGCACTTCAATAACTGTTTGAACGTGGGCAGCGTTGCAGAGAGAGATGCATGGTTAAAATCCCCCGAAATGGCAAAGAAAGCACTGGGATGCGCTGTCTGTAACCTCGCGATAACAGAGTGGATGACGTCACACGCTGTGTTTGCGTCAGCGGAGGGCGGGATGTAAACAATAACAGCAATTCCCCCGGCAAATAGTAGGGTCTCAGGCTAACGGCTAACAGCTCAATGTCCGGGCTACAAAACTCTTCCTTAAGAGTAATATGGCTCGGATTACACCATCTGTTGTTAACTAATAAAGCCAGCCCCCCTCCCTTGTTCTTACCTGAAGAAACGCTATAGTGACGTTCTCTATGAGGATGTCATCGTTCCACGGACAAGACCCTCAAGCTTGTCCAATTTGTTATGCTGCGATCTCACGTTGCCCATAATGATAGACGGTATAGCCGGCTTGTACTTCCTCAGCTTTGCCTTACACTTCAATCCCGCCCTACGTCCACGCCGTCGCCTTTTCAACTCGTCCGGAATATCGAACTTTTTCCTGGGGTGCAGCAGCGCTGCGTGTGCTAAATCCAGGAGCTGGGCTCTGTTGTAAATAATAATAATAGACGACTCCTGTAGACGTTCAGCTGCGAGAAAAATAAAAAGTCCCTCAGTGATAAAAAGGACAGTTAAAACCTTCGTAAAACCGTAGCACTCCATAATCCTGAACTATTATAGTTCAACTGTTGCAAAAAACCCTCAAGAAACTCAAGAAAAACAGACGAAAACAAACATTTTTGCACGAACAACGGGAGCTGCTTAACAGGCGACCACGCAGGCCTGCGCCAACACACCTGTACGCTCAAGTTGGCTAGCCCTCACTACATATTTGTCACCAAACCCACTGTGGGTTATAGATGACCACTCAAGGTCATCTATAAGTCTTAACTAGGTAAATCCCCGCCTTATCTCAGCTCGCTGGTCACCATAGCAACACCCACCAGTAGCATGCGCTCCAGCAGGTATAGTTCACTGGTCATCCCTAAAGCCAACACCTCCTTTGGCCGCCATTCCGACTGGAACGAATTGCAAAAATAATTGAAGCTGGAGACTACCATCTCCCACAATAACTTTAAGCATCAGCTGTTAGAGCAGCTTTCCGATCACTGCATCTGTACACAGCCCATCTGTAAATAGCCTACCCTACTTCCTCATCCCCATATTATTATTTTTGCTCATTTGAATCCCAGTATCTTCTATTTCCAGTGTTAATGCTAATTTGTAATTATTTCGCCACCATGGCCTATTTATTGCCCTACCTTCCTGATCTTACTACATTTGCACACACTGTACATTGATTTTCTATTGTGTTATTGACTGTACGTTTGTTTATCCCATGTGTAACTCTGTGTTGTTTTTGTCGCACGGCTCTGCTTTAGCCAGGTCGTTCTCAACTTGTTCTCAACTGGCCTACCTGGTTAAATAAAGGTGAAATAAAAAATTATAAAATAAAAACAATAGCCCGAAAACAAAACTCTGAAGTTGCAATTAAAACATTTATAATCTTTACAATTAAAAAACAAGGTGACCCCGAAAGCCAGGTGAAGATGGGTAATTTAGACACGCATTCGGCCTTTATATTACTGTAGCATAGGCTATGCTGTAGCAAATGTAGGACTACCTGTCAGAATAAAAACAAATTACCATGAGATGATAGGTCTACATTTTATTTATTTATTTAACCTTTATTTAACTAGGCAAGTCAGTTAAGAACAAATTCTTATTTACAATGGCGACCTACCAAAAGGCAAAAGACCTCCTGCGGGGCCGGGGGCTGGGATTATAAATACAAATAAATAAAATATAAATATAAGACCAAACACACATCACGACAAGAGAGAACAACAAAACAACACAAAACAACACTACCTAAAGAGAGACCTAAGACAACAACATAGCAAGGCAGCAACAAATGACAGCACAGCATGGTAGCAACGTAACATGACATCAACATGGTAGCAACACAACATGGTAGCAGCACAAAACATGGTACAAGCATTATTGGGCACAGACAACAACACAAAGGGCAAGAATGTAGAGATGACAATACACCACGAAAATCAGCCACAACTATCAGTAAGAGTGTCCATGATTGAGTCTTTGAATGAAGAGATTGAGATAAAACTGTCCAGTTTCAGTGTTTGTTGCAGCTCATTCCAGTCGCTACCAGCAGCGAACTGAAAAGACGAGCGACCCAAGGATGTGTGTGCTATCGGGACCTTTAACAGAATGTGACTTGCAGAACGGGTGTTGTATGTGGTGAATGAGGGCTGCAGTAGATATCTCAGACAGGGCGTAGTGAGGCCTAAGAGGGTTTTTATAAATAAGCATCAACCAGTGGGTCTTGCAACGGGTATACAGAGATGACCAGTTTACAGAGAAGTATAGAGTGCAGTGATGTGTCCTATAAGGAGCATTGGTGGCAAATCTGATGGCCGAATGGTAAAGAACATCTAGCCGCTCGAGAACACCCTTACCTGCCGATCAATAAATTATGTCTCCGTAATCTAGCATTGGTAGGATGGTCATCTGAATCAGGGTTAGTTTGGCAGCTGGGGTGAAAGAGGAGCGATTACGATAGAGGAAACCATGTCTAGATAAAGTTTTAGCCTGTAGCTTTGATATGTGCTGAGAGAAGGACAGTGTGCCGTCTAGCCATACTCCCAAGTACTCTAAACCCTCAGAGGTAGTGATCACACCAGTGGGGAGAGGGGCATTCTTGATACCAAACCACATTACCTTTGTTTTGGAGGTGTTCAGAACAATGTTAAGGGTAGAGAAAGCTTGTTGGACACAAAGAAAGCTTTGTTGTAGAGCATTTAACACAAAATCTGGGGAGGGGCCAGCTGAGTATAAGACTGTATCATCTGCATATAAATGGATGAGAGTTTCCTGCTGCCTGAGCTATGTTGTTGATGTAAATTGAGAAGAGTGTTGGGCCTAGGATTGAGCCTTGGGGTACTCCCTTGGTGTCAGGCAGTGGCTGAGACAGCAGATTTTCTGACTTTATACACTGCACTCTTTAAGAGAGGTAGTTAGCAAACCAGACCAAAGACCCCTCAGAGACACCAATACTCCTTAGCCGGCCCACAAGAATGAGGACCTTTAAGGTTGCAGTGGCACATCCATAACCTGAGCGGGAACCATATTGCATATCAGAGAGAATACTATAGACATCAAGAAAGCCAGTCAGTTGATTAACAAGTTTTTCCAACACTTTTGATAAACAGGGCAAAATAGAAATAAGCCTATAACAGTTAGGATCAGCTTGATCTCCCCCTTTAAATAAAGGACTAACCGTGGCTGCCTTCCAAGCAATGGGAACCTCCCAAGAACAGAGAGACAGGTTAAAAAGGTTGGAGATCGGCTTGGCGATGATAGGGGCAGCAACCTTAGAGAAGAAAAGGTCTAAACCATCTGACCCAGATGTTTCAGGAGCTCCTTTAGTACCTCGGACTCAGTAACTGCCTCCAGGGGAAAACACTGTAGCAGGGCAGGGGAAAAAGAGGGAGAAGCATCGGGGATAGTTGCATTAGAAGGGGTGGCAGATGAGGAAATGTTGGACGGGCAAGGAGGCATGGCTGAGTCAAATAGGAATCCTGACTTAATGAAGTGGTGATTAAAGAGCTCAGCCATGTGCTTCTTGTCAGTAACAACCACATCACCTTATCACCTTGTCTCATCGCGCTATAGTGACTCGTGACGACCCGGGCGCATGCACACTGACACAGTAGCCAGGTGTACAGTGTTTCCTCATACACATTGGTGCGTCTGGCTTCCGGGTTAAGCGAGCACTGTGTCAAGAAGTAGTGCTGTTTGTCAGGGTCGTGTTTCGGAGGACGCAAGGCGCTCTCCGCCTCTCCAGAGTTGCAAAGATGGGACAAGACTGTAACTACCCAATTGGATATCACGAACTTGGGTATTTTTTTTTTAAATATATAATATATAATTCTCTCCCTAATTTCTGATTCACGCTTGTAACGTTGTCAGTTGACTACAGAAACCTACACTGGGGGCCAAAAGTTTGGAATATTACTAATTCAAGGGTTTTTCTTTATTTGTACTATTTTTTACATTGTAGAATAAAAGTGCAGAGATCAAAACTATGACATAATATATGTAGAATCATGTAGTAACCAAAGAAAAAGTGTTAAACAAATCAAAATAGACTCTTACGGAGCCACTCCTTAGTTGCCCTGGCTGTGTTTTGGGTCGTTGTCATGCTGGAAGACCCAGCCACGACCCATCTTCAATGCTCTTACTGAGGGAAGGAGGTTGTTGGCCAAGATCTCGCGATACATGGCCCCATCCATCCTCCCCTCAATACGGTGCAGTCGTCCTGTCCCCTTTGCAGAAAAGCATCCCCAAAGAATGATGTTTCCACCTCCATGCTTCACGGTTGGGATGGTGTTCTTGGGGTTGTACTCATCCTTCTTCTTCCTCCAAACACGGCGAGTGGAGTTTAGACCAAAAAGCTCTATTTTTGTCTCATCAGACCACATGACCTTCTCCCATTCCTCCTCTGGATCATCCAGATGGTCATTGGCAAACTTCAGACGGTCCTGGACATGCGCTGGCCTGAGCAGGGGGACCTTGCGTGCGCTGCAGGATTTTAATCCGTGATGGCGTAGTGTGTTACTAATGGTTTTCTTTGAGACTGTGGTCCCAGCTCTCTTCAGGTCATTGACCAGGTCCTGCCGTGTAGTTCTGGGCTGACCCCTCTTCCTCATGATCATTGATGCCCCACGAGGTGAGATCTTGCATGGTGCCCCAGACCGAGGGAGATTGACCGTCATCTTGAACTTCGTTCATTTTCTAATAATTGCGCCAACAGTTGTTGCCTTCTCACCAAGCTGCTTGCCTATTGTCCTGTAGCCCATCCCAGCCTTGTGCAGGTCTACAATTTTATCCCTGATGTCCTTACACAGCTCTCTGGTCTTGGCCATTGTGGAGAGGTTGGAGTCTGTTTGATTGAGTGTGTGGACAGGTGTCTTTTATACAGGTAAAGAGTTCAAACAGGTGCAGTTAATACAGGTAATGAGTGGAGAACAGGAGGGCTTCTTAAAGAAAAACTAACAGGTCTGTGAGAGCCGGAATTCTTACTGGTTGGTAGGTGATCAAATACTTATGTCATGTAATAAAATGCAAATTAATTATTTAAAAATCATACAATGTGATTTTCTGGATTTTTGTTTTAGATTCCGTCTCTCACAGTTGAAGTGTACCTATGATAAAAATTACAGACCTCTACATGCTTTGTAAGTAGGAAAACCTGCAAATTTGGCAGTGTATCAAATACTTGTTCTCCCCACTGTATATATATACACACTGTTAATAATTGTTCAAGGATGCAATTTTGAAATGTAATGTTTAAGCAAAGTCTTACTGTATTTTTGATGTATTGCACAAACACATTGTACTGTACAGGGAAAAACTATTGATGGTGTGTCCATAAAACCATGGTCAAGTCTACTAGAATTCCTAGTATACAAAACATTTTGAACAAAAAGCTAGGTCAATGGAAGTGTTGCTGGACTTTTACTGGGGTCAAACAGCTTAAAGTGGGGTGCCTGAACAATACAAATATAGCCTTGTACAGAAAAAAACAATTGTGTGTCCTTAAAACCAGGGTCCTGTCTATCATATTTGGTTAGTATAGACCCTACTGAGTATTTTCCACCCCAGTTTATTTGAGACAGGTAGTAAAGTCGTTTTCCTCTGTATTCCATATACAATGAATTGCATTGGTTGCTATGGAGGTTGAGTAAAAAGGCAGCAACACTTCCTATGACGTAGCTTTTTGTTCAAACTCATCTGTTCTGTATTCTAGGGACTATAGTGAGTAGACTGGATCCTGGTTTTATGGCGACACAATCAATAGTTTTTCCTGTACAATGCAATATTTGTATGTGATGTATACAGACATTTGTTATTCTTGTTTTGACCTTGGAACATGTTTTAAAACCAAACTTTAATGGAAATCTCACTTAAATATGAACAAATATTAATCATTATTAATGTTTAGGCAATAACGTTGCATATGTCATGACTAAATACAGGTTATTTACACTTTTCTACTATTACTTGGGGGACTTTTTAGACATTTTTTAGAAATGTTGCAGCCTGGAGGTGCTTACTTAGTGTTGCTGATGAAACGCTGGTTCTGCATGCTACTGAATGAGTCAAGAAATTCAGCAATGTGCCTGCCTTTTTCATACAATTGTTTATTTCACAAAAACACATTTTCAGCAGAAATGTTTGCAAAAATAACGTGTGCAAGAGAATTCATATTTCAAAATGTCATACATGGGCCTTTGCGATATATCATTTTACTAGAGTGATTGGCTTGGAGGAGTGTTTTTCCTAAAGAGAGGTAGTATTTTTTATATTAATAATAGTTGTAACAATCGCTGGTTGTGTTGTTCATATACTGCTTGCAGCGCTTTTGAAATATGAATATTAATGGAGGCACACATACAAAATAATTTGTTTTAATTCCATTCTTTTTGTTTTGTTATAAGACTACTCCTCAACTATAAATAACAAATATCCCACTACAGACAAAACATGTTCAGTCAATATTTTAGTAGAATTATTCATGAATAATTGTGTTCATGGTATACTCAGTGACAATTCAAACTCCAGCACTAGAGAAACCAGAATGGTTTAGAATTAATTCTAAGGTTGTACTTCGCAGCAAACCTCTCCCCACAATGTATGTAGTATCCGGAGTGTATGATGAGATTACATGAGTCCGCAAACCGATTTCCACACAGTGGGCTGAGGATGAGTGACTAACAACTTCAATGATAGAGTTACAAAAACACTAATTCAAAAGTGTATGTAATACTTTTTGGATGATCATTGAAGTTCAGTCGAGCATGTGATTCCTTTTTTGTTCAAGCTGGGCTGAAGCACATTTGGTAGCTTTCATTCATTGAAAAGTGGTTGGTAAAGTCTTTCTTCTCCATCGTGGACATTGATGTGTCTCTTGAGGTGATTGGCCGATATGAAAGTCTTTTCACACTGTGGGCATCTGAACTGCTTGCATCCTTTATGTATGCTCAGGTGGACTTTGAGTGAGCCTGACTGGGCGAAGCGCTTGCCGCAGTGGCTGCAACCGTAGCGTCTCTCCCCCGTGTGAACGCTCTGGTGTCTCTTGAGGTTGCTGGAGTCGGAGAAGCGCTTCCCGCACTGCATGCAGCTGAACGGCTTCTCCCCGGTGTGAACCCTCAGGTGTGTCTTGAGGTTCTTCAGACAAGCCAAAGTCTTACCACAGAAACTACAAATGAACCGGTTACCTGCTGTGCCGTCTTGGTTGTAATTCACAGCGTCATTATTATGACTGTCATGGGGGACCCAACCATCCGTCATTACCAAGGCGTTGGATCCAGTCTCCATGCCTTTTCGTACAGCCATGTGAGGCTCATCTGGGGGCACCCTCTGTCTATTGTCTCTGTAAGCTACAGGTTGTTTGTGCTCAGTTATGGAGCGACTCACCTTGTTCATCGTATAAGGAAAACCATTCCCTGAATCAGAATGAATAGGTAAAACATCCACATGAGAGTAAGAGCACTCCGGAAGATCAACCCCAGGACCTTGGGTGCTAATGGTCCCAAGTTGTCTGGGGGGCTCAAACATCATACAATCAAAGCCCACATGGTCAAGTATTCCATCACCATCTTCCAATGCTGGGGTTTGAGATCTTTTGTTCACACTTAGGTTTTCATTTGATTCTTGAAAGAGGCTGTTTTCTGTTTCGCCACTCACCCATATACATGAGCTGGCATTCTCCTGTTTGCTGATTGGTTGAGCAGCCTCTGTGTCGATGTTAGAATGCCTTTCTCCTCCATCAACACTGTGATTTACAACTCCTACAAAATCAACAACAGTGTGTGAATCACTGAACTGGATGCTCATGAAGGTAATCATCAAATATCAACTCAGTCAAAGGATATGAGCAATTTCTGATAAATGTATTAGTATAAATCTAGTCTATATGAAATCCACAAATAATGGCATGAAATCTGTTGTACTTATAATTAAATCAATTTATGAATTGTATGCAGTACACAGTCTAACGTTGCAATAATTTTACATGACATTATTAATTTATCATGTTTTTTACCCAATATAACATGGTTTATTCATATTTATATGAAAAGGCTCAACGGTATGGCCCAGAAACTAAGTGTAATGAGATGTGTAATATAAAACTTTTTTTTCAAAAGGCATAATGAAAACACTTGATTAAGCCTATTTAATTACCGGTACTCAGTCTCTCTTGTTGGTCATGATTGTCCCAGGCTTCTTCCCGCCTCTCCTCTTTGATGATCGGTGATTTGAGCTTTATCTCATCCAATGCTGCAGGCTGTTGGACACAAGGTCGGGTAAAATCAATTGGGATGAAAGATATAATTGGGAATAATCTGTGAGAAAATGTACTCTGTACACATGTCAAAGACAACTGAAAAAAGCTGTAACACAAGTAAACAGTAAAACAGCATCATATTTGCTTTCAGACCTAGGTTTTGTTGATAACTACTTTAATATTAGGATGCCCTTTTTTAAACAAGTGTGGACAAATGCTTACCTTTCTCTGTGTGGTAATCTGTCCAGAGTCACCTGAGGACTTTCCGTCCCTAAACAGGCTGGTGACCAAATGGGAATCAACTGCTCTTCGACATTGTACCTCGCCTACAATTAGCAGACAAGGGAAATTGTTTGCATTCACACACACCACAGTTTATCAATTGTGTCTTGATAAATTGGTTTCTAAAATTGTGTAACCTGTAAATGTAGTTAGTGTGTATTCTAGTGGAACGGCCAAATCTTACTGCTTGATGTCCTTTTCGATTCCATGCCAACGTGAGCTCGAGAGCGACTGTGCGCGAGGATGGCGCTTCCCATTCCCGCTCTCAGAGCACTCGCACGAGACATTTTCAGCTCCATCATCCGTAGTTTCCTCCTCAATGCTTCATTCTCCTTCTGCCCTTGAGATATCTCCAAATGCAGGACCGCATAGCCATTGTCAACAAGCTCGCAGATTTCAGCCACGGCCGCGTTAGCCAAAACCTCCATGATGGAGGCTAGCTGAGTGTGAAAAGCAACGGCATTTGCCATTATTTGACCGAAAATACCCTCAGAATAAGTAATTGTTAATGGACATGTAGTGTATAACCAACAGGCTGTTGAAAAAGTACAGCTAGAGCAAGACACCTCGAAATAAAATGTAGTGTTGTTCCCTAAAATGTAAACAGAGTACCAACAGCGTCTGGCTCCTTTTCTTCTCCTTCTCCTTCTTATTGTAGCTTTATTAGCAGACTACAACCGATACGGTGTATTGCCGCCACCTACTGTACGGGTAGTGAGAAAGAAATATATAAAAGCCATAGTGACCATTAGCGTCTCTTGTCAGCACCAGGGTCTTCTTCGTGGGAGAGGCTATTCCAAAGATGTTTCATAACTACGCCAAGGTAGACCAGATCCTGTCGTTTCCAAATGGGAGCACATAAATTAAATCATAGTGGGCAGAACGAGTTAGTTATATAAAGGTGAAATATTAAAAAACAAGAACAAGAAAGGTGGGCAGGGCCAAGCACGAGCTAGTGAGATCCTATTGGCGCGTTCTAGCATTTATTTGCATATTTCCGATAGCGAACGCATACTATTTGAAGTGCGAGTATGCAATAACTAAATTTGCATACGCTATTTATATATTTTTGTGGTAAAGGGTAAAGTCTACAAAACACAGTCCACTCTGTTACAGACTCTAGTTTTGGAAACAGAAAACGGTATGGAGATTAAACGGTCTCCCACTGCCGGCCACTCCCACTGCCGGCTTCCTCTCAGCACCATCTGACGTACAATAATGCCTTTCAGAGTTTTTGCAGTTTCATCTCACCAACAAAAAAACCTACATCAAACGGCATGCGAGGAGTGCTACGAGAACAAGCATAACACAGTATAAAAACCGGAAGTCAAGGAAACCGTAAAGAGGTATCCTGCTCGATTTCAAATTAAAAGTCTCCACTCTATTGCTCAGTTTACTCAGAGTTTACTTCACATGTAGGTAGCTAATGTAATGGATTTGTTTGCCAGCGCAAGTCTAGATAGCACTAGTGTAACAGCATTGCTTCGGTCCCTCTCATAGCCTATTCCTGGGCTCGAACCAGGGACCATCCGCACACATTGTCAACTGTCACCCTCGAAGCATCATTATACAGAGCAAGGGGAACAACTACTTCAAGGTCTCAGCGCGAGTGACGTCACTGATTGAAACGCTACTGGCGCGCACCGCTAACTAGCTAGTAGTGATGGGAAGAACGGCTCTTTTCCGAGAGCCGGCTCTTTTGGCTCAGCTCCCAAAGAAGAGCCGGCTCTTTCGACTCCTGAACGGCTCTTAATTTAGGATTTTTTTGTAGGCCTTTATTTTACCCTAACTTTAAAAAAAAAAAATGGTTTGTGTGTTGAAAACACTTTCATGTGCAGTGTTTTTATGCATTTATTTTGTTACAAAAGCATTCTTTTGTTTTTAATCATTTTAATCAAACATTTTTTTGCACAAATTAACAACAAAAAAACAGCAAATAAACAGAATTGAACTAGAACAGAACTAGAACCAAACTCAAGCAAACAGTATTAATGTCCTCAGTGAAGATTGGCATTCAAAAAAATCAGATGCCTCAGCTTTGATGGACTGATCCTATTTCTTCTTTCTGAGATTATCTGCCCTGTTTTTGAGAAGATTCTCTCTGAAGGAACCGATGTTGCCACAATACACAGTCTCCCTTCCATCACCTTCACCAGGCGTGGAAAGACTGAGGCCTTGGCCTGCCACCAGCTCAGTGGGTCTTCTGCTCGTTGGATGATGGGCTCCTCAAGATAAGACCTCACCTCCAGTATAGCATCAGCTGTAGGATTTCTTCTTGTAGCATCTCCTGTAGCTCTTTCATCAAAAAGCCTCCAAACAACAGAGGTTTGTGGTTCCTCATACACTTGGCCTTCTAATGGCGGAGCTGGCTGGCTGCTAGGGGTGCATCTTGCTGCTGCTGCACTAATTCTCTGAAGTGCCTCATCAACAGCTCTGTTGTCATTGAATGCAAGTTTTTTAAACCTAGGATCCAATAATGTGGTTTCTGAGTGGACAGTGTTGTACTCCATACGCAGAAATTTCCGGTCCATGGCTGAACAAAGAGCTGCAACCAATTCTTTCCCTTTCTGCATGGTTACAGTCTGTTGGGCTGTCACACGCTGCAAACCTTTGCATAGCAGGAGCATTTTTGAGGCAGAAACATAGCTGAGGGAGAGAAACAGCAACTTTTAAAATGAAGCTTTTTTTAAAGTATGTGGCATATTATATGTGGCACATTATACTGTATTGTTTCTGCAATGTATAATAGTGACTGAATGGTAGTAGTGAAAAAAAAATGGTCCAAGGTACCTGTCTGCACTTATTTCCACAGTCACCTCCTCAAATGGTTGCAGGACGGTGCAGACCTCTTTCACCAGCTCCCATTCCTCTTGACATAGAGCATCAACTGGTGCGTTGATGAGGGCCAGGGTGGAGATGATGGCATCTTTTGTTTCAAGAATTCGTTTCAACATATAAAATGTTGAGTTCCACCTGGTGGCACACTCTTGTTTGGGCCTCAGTTCAGGCATCCCCATCTGGCACTGTGTGGACTTTAGCCTCTGTGTTGCAACTGTGCTTTTGTGGAAAAACTCCACAACAGCCTTCACCTTATCCACGGTTGGTTTGACCACCTTTAGGGCATCTCTAATCATGAGGTTTAGTGTATGTGCCAGACATGGGTGATGGGTCCACTTAAGAATTTTTATGGCTTTGGTGATGTTTGCTGCATTGTCACTCACACAGCACACTACTTTGTCCTCTACTTGCCACTCCTTTGCCACTCTTACTAGCTCATCTGCTAGGTTTTCTGCAGTGTGTCTCTCTGTGAACTCAAAGCAGTCCAAAAGGCAAGATGTCATCTTGTAATTTTCAATGAAATGGCAAGTGACAGCCATGAAAGAGCAGGTTGTTCTGGAGGTCCAGCAGTCAGTTGTCAGGCAAACTGATGGAGCTTGTTTCACCCTTACTTGCCATAATGCCCGTTCTGTGTCATATAGTTTAGGTATTGTTGTTTGGGACAATGTTTTTCTACTGGGAAGAGTGTATGTCCTCTGTCCTCCACAATTGAAAAGGGTTGGAAATCAGCAGCTATCATTTTAGCTAGCTCTACATCAATGCTGTGCTGTTTGGATGGGGTCATCACTTTGGGTATAAACTGGCTTATTTTGCTTTGAGCTGCAGTAGGAGAGGTTATACCTGCATGTGTGGGGAAGCCAGTAGATGCTGCTGCAGTTGCTGTTTTTTGGGGATGAGACACACCAGGATCTGTAGATGGGGTGCTAGCTTGCCCTCTCTCCTCTAACTGCACTGTAGGATGGACAGTTCTCATATGTCTATGCAGGTTTGTGGTGGAACCTGCTCTTAAAGTAATTTTCATCTTGCAGTGAACGCACTCTGCTTTGTTGTTTCCATTGTCTTTAAACTGGAGCCAGATGCTGCTTCTCTTTCGGGTGTCACTCATAGTTACGACTCACACACTCTCCTCACCGCTATCTGACAGACAGTGTCGTTATTAACGTTGTTACGACTCATTAACTTGCAGTGGAGTGCCGCTTCACTTCACCCCCCTCTCTGTTTTTACATAATGGTATGATCCCATATCCTCACATCTGATTGGCCGCGATGCGATTGCTGACCAATCAAAACAAAGTTCTGCCTGTAAGCACGCAGCGAAAGGAAAAAAACTGGGAGCCGGCTCTCACTCGATGCGAGCCGGCTCTTCTGATTCACTACAAAGCATCGGCTCTCAGAGCCGCATCTTTTGCGCATGACACATCACTACTAGCTAGCCGTTTCACACCGGTTAAACTAGCTGTATTGTGCCTACAACTGTGAAGTTTCAGTCCGTTAGGTGTATATCTACAGCAGGGCATCCCCATGCATGCACCTTATCAAAATAGGACTAATTCAGTATTGCATCATCTCATTCTCTGGGCTCTGTCTGCAATCATAACCAATACTATCTACCAGGAATAATGAAACATAGAATAAAAATAGATCTACGAATTATGTATGACCACTGGTGTCTTTGCCACTCAAAATATTTTTTTTTAGAACATTTTCATTTTATTTCATCACTCAAAATCTTGCCAAATCATATTCTGTAGGAGGGGTTAATATGATTTTAAGATAATTGTAAATGATTTATATGAATCAGGTTATAAACTTGTGGACTTTGAAATGAACAAAGGAGAGGTTAAACGTAGACTAAGTCTGGCATAAGCTTGCTCCCACACTTTACGATAACTCTGTTGCAGTGGTTTTAGGTAGTCTCTGTATAGGCTATTCCCTCCATTGCGACACTGCGGCCCAGTTGAAGAGTTTGTGATCTCCATGCAGTACCACAGCACCGTGCGCTTTCGGAAAAGCACCCCTCAGCCTCAGAAGATGCCCTTCTGCTGGCATGCAGCCATTGAGTCATTATATGCTAATGTAGGCCTATTTGCCTACTAGCCAAATAGAATGCAGAGCATGCATGATGCGTGCAACTCGTCATTCCAACATATTTGAACATTTAATGAATCATTCATTAATTTCAATCATTCAGTATGTCATCCATTCAATAATTTGTCTGAGTTGCAATAGGAATAAAATCAAAGAGAATAGAACAGTCTTATCCATTTGTTTATTGATATCCATGCGTGTATTCAAAATTATCTAAATTCTCCAAAGTTCTTTAGCCTCTCACTTTAATAATTCAATGTTTAATTTAGGCCTATCCAAATAAAAAATAGGCCTTCAACTTGTAGGCATTGCAATTTAGGCTATCATTTTGGGTACTGGTGTCGAGTGGAATAGTTTTAGAACTCTATTTGTGTTTTTATAACTTTTTATTATAGGGCTCCGCTTGTCTCAATTGTTGATATGGATATAGCCTAAACTATAACAAGTCTACATACAGAGTGGAATTAACTAATACAACAGTCAAAATGCCTATTATAAGGCCTACAGTCCGTGCTCCCAAATACTGGAAAAATTATATGGCCATTAAATAACACACAACAGAATGGCATATTTAGATTCGGGAATAGGCCTAGCCTAAATAATATTTACCTTTTATTTTGCAGCTCAGGCGGTTTTATTCTAGAGAAGGCTTTTCTGTGTATATCATTCTCACACAAGTCATTTGCTGAAAGCCCAAGCATATACTACGTCATCTACTGGTATAACGTCGTTATTGAATGCAGTTCTAAAAAAAGCTTTAGACTTTTATTTTGGAAATGAAACCGGAAGCTGCAAAGGAACTATAACCCCTGGGCTAGAGTTGCTTGATTGACTAGCTAACTTTTATTACCTATTTTACATTTTTAATTTAACCTTTATTTAACTAGGAAAGTCACTTAAGAACAAATTCTTATTTACAAAGACGGCCTATCCCGGCCAAACGTGGACAGCGTTGGACCAATTGTGCGCCGCCCTATGAGACTCCCAATCTCGGCCTAGATAGGTGGCTATGTCCGGTTCATGTCATTTACAGAGGCCACATTACAGACAGAAGTGTGCAGGTATAAAAAAGATCTGTAACCGAGTAAAGCAAGATGTAAAGTAAGAATTTGACGTGTAAATGTACATTCATTGTCGTAACATATCAAATAAAATAAAAATGTATTGGTCACATACACATATTTAGCAGATGTTATTGCGGGTTTATCGAAATGCTTGTGTTCCTAGCTCTTAACAGTGCAGTAGTATCTAACAATTCACAACAATACACACAAATCTAAAAGTAAAATAATGGAATTAAGAAATTTAGAAATATTAGGATGAGCAATGTCAGAGTGGCATTGACATATATACAGTAGAGTACAGTATATACAGTACATATGAAATAAGTAAAGCAGTATGTAAACATTATTAAAGTGACTCATGTTCTATTACTAAATTGACCAGTGATGCCATGTCTATGTATATACATAGGGCAACAACCTCTATTTAACAGTCTGATGTCCTTGCGATAGAAGCTGTTTTTCAGTCTTGGTCCAGCTTTGACGCACCTGTACTGGCCTCGCCTTCTGGATGATACCGTGGGGAACCGGCCGTGGCTCGGGTAGTTGATGTCCTTGTAGATATTTTTGGCCTTCCTGTGACATCGGGTGCTGTAGGTATCCTGGAGGGCAGGATGTGTGCCCCAGGTGATGCTTTTGGGCAGACCGCATCACCCTCTGGAGCCCTGCTGTTGCGGGCAGTGCAGGCGGTGATACAGCCCGACAGGATGCTTTCAAATGTGCATCTGTAAAAGTTTGTGAGTGTCTTAGGAGACACTGACTATTCATACTATGTTAAATAATTCTAGTGAAGTAACCCTTTTGGACCACCTTATCTGCCATTGAAGAACTCTGGGTTAAGTGAACTATCACTTCTACCTCTAATCAGCAATCATAGGATTAATTTATGCTCCTTAGATGCCAGGTTAGGGTTACACACTCATTTTCTGTCATGGTCTATGGACCCCCTGAAGTAGCCTTGGCCACCCTCTGGCCACCCCATGTATAAAACTCTAGTTCCGCCACTGTATCACGTCGCTGGCAGCAGTTAGTGTGACCAATTTGTTACATCCCACTTGATCATAGTTTGAATAGGATAGCAGCCTACACGAGAAATAACTTGTAATATTGGCAGTGCTTGACTTGGGCAGGATTTCAACTGAGCTGAGTAATGGTGTGGTGAGATAACTCCATCCGTTGGAATACGGCGATATGAGCGCTTATTTCAAAGAGTCCTCCGTAAGCCACGCCTTAATGGGCAGAGCTAGGCATGTTGCTCTGCGACACATTTTAACCCAGTTAGCCTTACCTATGAAACAGTCTACAAGACAGCATCCTGACTTACCATCCTCTGAGGCTGAAATTGAATCTGATCAGGATATCAGCAATGGAGTTCACCCACTGTAATTGTAAATATGGAATAAATGGACTGGTATCAAACACATAAAATATATGGAAACCACATATTTGACTCTGTTACATGAATTCCATTCTAGCCATTACAATGAGCCCATCCTCCTATAGCTCCTCCCACGAGCTTCCACTGAACTACAGAGTTCCTTTGCTGAGATGGGAGAACCTGCAAGAAGGACAACAGTCTCTAAAGCACTTCACCAATCTGGGATTTATGGGAGAGTGGCCAGAAAGAATCCCCTCCTGAGAAAAAGGCACATGACAGCACGCCTGGAGTTTGCAAAAAGGCACGTGAAAGACTGATCATAAGGCAAAAGATTCTGTGATCTGATGAGACAAAAATGTATTATCTTTGGCCTGAATGCAAAGTCTGGAGAAAACCAAGCACAGCTCATATTAGACTGGGGCAAAGATTTAGATTCCAACAGAACAATGATCCCACGTATACAGCCAAAGCAACGCTGGAATGGCTTCAGAACAAGAATGTCAATGTCCTTGAGTAAGAATGTGAAAGTCTGCAGTATGTTTAAAACCAAATACTTTGCCTTTTACTCAAGTATCATTTGACTGGGTGACTTTCACTTGAGTAATTTTATTAAGGTATCCTTACTTTTACTCAATTATGACAATTGGGTACTTCTTCCACCACTCATGATACGAAATCAAATATGTTTTGCTGCTTTGCATAGTGCATAATGTAAAAATGATGTTAGTGTATTTGGGAACTTTATAAAATATAAAATGAAAATGTGTATTATTTGTATTGTATATTTATTTTTAATTTACTGGTGCTGTTGTAATGCATTTTTGTTGAATTACACTAACCAATTGCACTGTACATGAAAAATGATTGATTTTGTGTCCATAAAACCATAGTCCAGTCTACTCGCTAGAGTCCCTAGAATACAAAAAAGGTGAGTGACCAAAAAGCTACGTCATAGGAAGTGTTGCTGGACTTTTACTGTAGTAAAACAGCTTACAGTGGGGTGCCCGGACATTATACGGTATAAATAAGACACTACAGGAAAAACTATTGGTTGTGTGTCCATAAAACCAGGGTCCACTCTACTCACTAGAGTCCCTAGAATACAAAACAGAGGAGTTTGAACAAAAAGCTAGGTCAATGGAAGTGTTGCTGGACTTTTACTGGGGTCAAACAGCTTAAAGTGGGGTGCCTGAATAGTACAAATATAGCCCTGTACTGAAAAAAATGATTGTTTGTCCTTAAAACCAGGGTCCTGTCTACCATATTTGGTTAGTAGAGACCCTACTGACTACTTTCCACACCACTTAAGCTGAGACAGGTAGTGAAGTTTCTTCTCTACAGTCCAATATGTATTCCATATACATTGAATTGCATTGGCGACTATGGAGGTTGAGTAAAAAGGCAGCAACACTTCCTATGACCTAGCTTTTTGTTCAAACTAATCTGTTTTGTATTCTATGGGACTATAGTGAGTAGACTGGACCCTGGTTTTATGGGCACGCAATCAATAGTTGTTCATGTACAGTGCAATATTTGTATATGCTGTATACAGAATTGTGTTCTTCTTTATTTAACCTTGGAACACACATTTATTGCAGAGGTCATTTAAATATGAACAAATATAAATCATTGTTAATCATCGTTCACCACTATGGTCTATTTATTGTCCTACCTCCTAACCTTATTGCATTTTGCACTACATTTTGCACTCTATATAGATTTTCTATTGTGTTTTTGACTATGTTTGTTTACTGTGTAAATCTGTGTTGTTGTTTTTGTCGCACTGCTTTGCTTTGTCTTGGCCAGGTCGCAGTTGCAAATGAGAACTTGTTCTCAACTGACCTACCTGGTTAAATAAAGGTGAAATAAAAAAAATAAAAAAATAAAAAATAATAATGTTTAGAAAATTAATTTTCATATTTCATGAATAAATACAGGTTATTGACACATTTCTACTATTACGTGGGGGACTTTTATATTGAAAATGTCAGAAATCCCGAGACCCCGGATGTGCTTATTTAGTGTTGCTGTCGACACACTAGTTCTGCATCCTACTGGATGAGAGTCTGGAAAGTTAGGAATGTGGTGGCCTTCCTTAAATTGTTCATTTCACAAAAACATACATTTTCAGGGTCAATTCTGGAGAGAAAAAATAATGTGTGCAACTGAATACATATTTCAAAATGTGATATGTGAGCCTTTGAGGGATATCATTTTACTAGAGTGATTGGCATGGAGGAGTGTTTTTCCTAGAGAGGTTGTATTTTTTATAATAATAATAATAATAATATTTGTAACAATATTGCACCTTTCATATATTGCTTGCAGCACTCCTGAAATGTGAATATTTGAAGGTGCAATACGCAGAAATCACTCAGCCGTTTCCTGGTTGCTAAAATTCTAATAGTTATACTAATTTCAGTTTATGTAACAAAACAAGCAATGAATAGTGTAGAGAATTATTGTACAGTCTAAACCACTTAAATATATTATCAATAACCAAAAATATTGTACTTTCAGCTGTTTGGCGCCGTTTCGAAAAAATCGAATGTAAAAGACGTAAGAAAAAAAAAAAACTTAAGAACAGGAAGCATATAAATAGCGCACATAGAACAGATCTACCGCTTCTTAGACTTGGTTTCAATGAGAATGACATATCTAAAACTCAGATTTCTGAGAATTTGGTCAAGTTGCCCAAAAAGTTACATATTGCTGCTTTAATGGAGGCACACACAAAATATTTTGTATTGTAATTCCATTCATTTTGTTTTGTTACAAGATTAGTCCTCAACTGTAAATTACAAATAGCCTACAGACAAAATGTGTTCAGTCAAAATGTTAAAAAGTAGAATTATTCATGACTATTTGTGTTCATGGTATCCTCTGTGACAATATATCCAGCATTTGAGCAACCTGAATGGTTTCTCTTTCTGTGAATTATAATATTGTGCTTCGCAGCAAACCTCTCCCCAGACTGCATTCAGATGAAGGGTCTTTCTCCTGTGTGAACACTCTTGTGTCTGATGAGATTACTTGCATCTGCAAACTGCTTTCCACATAGTGGGCAAACAAATGGTTTCTCTCCCGTGTGGACGCTCTGATGTTTCTTCAGATAAACAGCTTGGCCGAACCTCTTCCCACAATGAGAGCAGCTGAAGGGTTTCTCTCCTGTGTGAACACGCTGGTGAGACTGAAGATACTTTGGACAGGTGAAACATTTTCTGCAGAAGCCACAAACAAATCGTTTTTCTCGCTTGCCAACCCTGTGTTGCATTTTATGTCCTGCCATGTACCGTTGGACTATTCCCACCTTTGGCCTTGCTGTGTTCCCTCTCATATTTACTTGACTGTTAGAGAAACACCTCTCATCAAGATTTCCAAAGTTTTCACTAGCCTCGTAAGAGATGCTGTTTTGCAGATGCAAATCATTAATGCTATCATTATCATAATAATCATTATCATTACTGCTTGATTTACATTTTTCTTCATAGGGTTCAGAATCAAGTATTGCAGCCACTGGTTTCACATTGTGAGATTCAATAGCGAACAAAGTGCTTTCCTCAGCTACGGAAGTCTGTTGTTGTTGCTTTGTGTGAGCTGTGACACGAGTGGGGCTAATTTCCTCAGAATAAGAGCAAACTGGATCCTCAGAACCTGTTTCAGTGCTTCTTAGTGTCCACAAGCCTGAGTATCCCGGCCTTCGTTCGCTGTGTGCAACATTAGTATGCTGAAACGTCTGGATCGTGCGCTCCCTCTCTTGGTCTGCGTTGATGTGCGGATCATAGTCCTCAAAGAGACTGTCAGTCTGAGTGTGTCCAATCAAATCCATTTTGTCTTCATCAGCACCTGATTTACCACTGCCTATAAAGAGAAAATAATTTATTAAATATAAAAGAGCGGATAATTGCCTTTCCTTGACTTTTGGAGAAATAATTCTAAGATGGGGTTGGTATTTTCTAGTATAGATAAACCATCCATTCCATATGACTGGCATTTTACATTTTATTATAGGCCTCCATTGCACTTACTCTCCCTGAGCCGACAAGGTGAAAAATCTGCCGATGTGCCTTTGAGCAAGGCAATTAACCCGAATTGCTCCAGGGTCGCCGTTGAATGGCAGCCCCTGGCCGTGACCCCACTCGCCGAGGGTGTCTCAGGGAGAGTGGGATATGCAAAAAAAAAACATTTCCAATTTGCACATGCGTATTAATACACACTTGTACATGGTGAAATAGGTCAAATATAAGCACCCACCTTTTATCATAGGGTCATTCTGTAGGCTTATGGTGTCCTCCAGTCTTTCCTCTTTGATTTGGATGCACTCAGGCTTACCCATCTCCTTCACCATATACTGTAAGGGAACGAGATTCATCCTTTCTTAAAAGCTTTCAATAATATGACGTCTCATAGATAATTATGTTAGTACGGTCTGTATTGTTATAGAGGACGGCGTGTGGGATACTTGAAGAGACTACGTCGGCAAGGTGATAAACTGCCTCTACCCTCCGTTCTATTGGCGAAAGTGCAATCACTGGAAAATAAACTTAACGAGCTCAGTTCGAGACTATCTTATCAACGTGATCTGAAGAACTGTAATATCCTATGTTTCTCAGAGTCATGGCTGAACAAAGACATGGAAAATACACTACCGTTCAAAAGTTTGGGGTCACTTAGAAATGTCATTTTTTCCATGAAACATACATGAAATTAGTTGCAAAATGAATTGGAAATATAGTCAAGACGTTGACAAGGTTAGAAATAATGATTTTTAATTGAAATAATAATTGTGTCCTACAAACTTTGTTTTCGTCAAAGAATCCTCCATTTGCAGCAATTACAGCCTTGCAGACCTTTGACATTCTAGTTGTCAATTTGTTGAGGTAATCTGAAGAGATTTCACCCCATGCTTCCTGAAGCACCTCCCACAAGTTGGATTGGCTTGATGGGCACTTCTTATGTACCATACGGTCAAGCTGCTCCCACAACAGCTCAATAGGGTTGAGATCCGGTGACTGTGCTGGTCACTCCAGTATAGACAGAATACCAGCTGACTGCTTCTTCCCTAAATAGTTCTTGCATAGTTTGGAGCTGCGCTTTGGGTCATTGTCCTGTTGTAGGAGGAAATTGGCTCCAATTAAGCACCGTCCACAGAGTATGGCATGGCGTTGCAAAATGGAGTGATAGCCTACCTTCTTCAAGATTCCTTTTACTCTGTACAAATGTCCCACTTTACCACCACCAAAGCACCCCCAGACCATCACATTGCCTCCACCATGCTTGACAGATGGCATCAAGCACTCCTCCAGCATCTTTTCATTTGGTCTGCGTCTCACAAATGTTCTTCTTTGTGATCCGAACACCTCAAACCGCAAAAGATTAGTCTGTCCATAACACTTTTTTCCAATCTTCCTCTGTCCAGTGTGTGTTATTTTGCCCATCTTAACATTTTTTTTTATTGGCCAGTCTGAGATATGGCTTTTTCATTGCAACTCTGCCTAGAAGGCCAGCATCCCGGAGTCGCCTCTTCACTTTTGACGTTGAGACTGGTGTTTTGTGTGTACTATTTAATGAAGCTCTCAGTTGAGGACTTGTGAGGCGTCTGTTTCTCAAACTAGACACTCTAATGTACTTGTCCTCTTGATCACCTGTGCACCGGGGCCTTGCACTCTTTCTTTTCTGGATAGAGCCAGTTTGTGCTGTTCTGTGAAGGGAGTAGTACACAGCGTTGTACGAGATCTTCAGTTTCTTGGCAATTTCTCGCATGGAATAGCCTTCATTTCTCAGAACAAGTATAGACTGACGAGTTTCAGAAGAAAGTTCTTTGTTTCTGGACATTTTGAGCCTGTAATCGAACCCACAAATGCTGATGCTCCGGATACTCAATAGTCTAAAGAAGGCCAGTTGTATTGCCTCTTTAATCAGCACAACATTTTTTAGCTGTGCTAACATAATTGCGAAAGGGTTTTCTAATGATCAATTTGCCTTTTAAAATTATAAACTTGGATTAGCTGACACAACGTGCCATTGGAACACAGTAGTGATGGTTGCTGATAATGGGCCTCTGTACGCCTATGTAGATTTTCCATAAAAAAATCAGCCGTTTCCAGCTACAATAGTCATTTACAACATTAACAATGTCTACACTGTGTGTCTGATCAATTTGATGTTATTTTAATGGACAAAAAAATTGCTTTTCTTTCAAAAACAAGGACATTTCTAAGTGACACCAAACTTTTGAACGGTAGTATATATACAGTGAATTCGGGAAAGTATTCAGACCCCTCGACTTTTTCCACAGTTACATTACAGCCTTATTCTAAAATGGATTAAATCGTTTTTTCCCCTCATCAATCTACACACAATACAACATAATGACAAAGAGAAATGTTTTTGGGACATTTTTGCAAATGTATTAAAAATAAACAACTGAAATATCACATTCACATGAATATTCAGATCCTTTACTCAGTACTTTGTTGAAGCTCCTTTGGCGGCTTTAGGTGCCTTTTGGCAAACTCCAAGAGGGCTGTCATGTGCCTTTTACTGAGGAATGGCTGTCTGGCCATTCTACCATAAAGTCCTGATTGGTGGAGTGCTGCAGAGATGGTTGTCTTAATGGAAGGTTCCCACATCTCCACAGAGGAACTCTGGAGCTCTGTCAGAGTGACAATCAGGTTCTTGGTCACCTCCCTGACCAAGGCCCTTCTCAGTTTGGTGGGGCAGCCAGCTCTGGTTGCAAACTTCTTCCATTTAAGAATGCCACTGTGTTCTTGCTACCCTTCCCCAGAGCTGTGCATCGACACAATCCTGTCTCGTAGCTCTACGGACAATTCCTTTGACCTCATGACTTGGTTTTAGCTCTGACATGCACTGTCAACCGTGGGACCTTATATAGACAGGTGTGTGCCTTTCCAAATAATGTCCAATCAATTGAATTTACCACAGGTGGATTCCAATCAAGTTGTAGAAACATCTCAAGGATGATTAATGGAAACAGGATGCACCGGAGTTAAATTTCGAGTCTCATAGCAAAGGGTCTGAATACTTATGTAAATAAGGTATTTCAGTTAATTTTTAATAAATTAGCAAAAATGTCTAAAAACCTGCTTTCGCTTTGTCATTATGGGGTATTGTGTGTAGATTGATGGAAAAATATATATTTAATACATTTTAGAATAAGGCTGTAATGTACTGCATTTTAACTAGGGTGCCTGAAATCATAGTAAACATTCTGCAGGTAAGAGATTTACATTGTCACATTATTAGTCATCTACCTTCATAACAGCATAAGAATGTTTTACAGAATCTTCATCCTCTTTGCTTGGATGCTCCCCATCACTGCAAAAGTTGTTCAACTCTTTGCCCACGGGACTCCAGTTATATCAGCAACATGTAGCCGCAACTATCCACTGGCGGCAATGGAGGTGGCGAAATAAAAGCCAGTCTGTACGAAAAAGATCCCCTCCAAAACTGATTATATTTGGTTAGTTGAGACCCTAATGAGTATTTTCCACCCCAGTTTATTTGAAACAGGCAGTAAAACAATTCTCTACAGTAAGATATGTATTCCATATACTGTATATATATATATATATATACACACATACACACACTGTATATATATTTAATAACCCTTATTTTACCAGGTTAGTTGACTGAGAACACATTCTTATTTAAAGCAACGACCTGGGGAATAGTTACAGGGGAGAGGAGTGGGGATGAATGAGCCAATTGGAAGCTGGGGATGATTAGGTGGCCATGATGGTATGAGGGCCAGATTAAGAATTTAGCCAGGACACTCTTACGATAAATGCCATGGGATCTTTAGTGACCACAGAGCGGCAGGACACCCCTCCTACTGGCCCTCCAACACCATCAGGGACTGACCAGGACAAACCCTGCATAGCTTCTTTGGCAAGCCAGCAGTGGGATGCAGGGTGGTATGCTTTTGGCTGGCCATATACAGTGTGTTGCATTGGGGGCTATGGAGGGGGGCGGGGTCAAAAGCCAGCAACGCTTCCAATGATCTAGCTTTTTGTTCAAACTCATCTGTTTTGTATTCTATGGGACTATAGTGAGTAGACAGGACCCTGGTTTTATGGACATAAAATAAATATTTGTTCCTGTACAGTGCAATATTTGTATGTGCTGTATACAGAAATGTGTTATTCTTTATTTGACCCAGCTTTAATGCAAATGTCAATTAAATATGAACAAATTTGAATCATTGTTCATGTTTAGACAATTTTCATATCATGAATAAATACAGGTTATTTACACTTTTCTACTATTGCGTGGGAGACATTTGAAGATTTCCAAAATTTCGTGACCCGGAAGTGCTTCTTTATTGTTGCTGACGAGACACTGGTTTTGCATTCTACTGGATGAGTCAAGAAAGTCAGAAATGTGGTGGCCTTTTTCTTAAAACTGTTTATTTCACAAAAACATCAATTTCAGGGGCAATTCTGAAAATAATAATGCAACAGAATACATATTACAAAAATGTCACATGTGCGCGCCTTTGTGATATATCATTTTACTAGAGTAATTGGCTTGGAGGAGTGTTTTTCCTAAAGAGAGGTAGTATTTTTTATATTAATAATAATAGTGTTGTTCATATATTGCTTGCAGCACTTTTGAAATATTAATATTAATGGTGGCACACAAAACATTTTGTTTTGAGACTACTCCTCAACTGTAAATGACAAATAGTCTACAGACAAAAATGTGTTCAGTCAAAATGTTAAAAAGTGTAATTATTCATGATCGCTAATTCAAAAGTGTATGGAATGCTTTTTGGATGACCAACTCCCTCCGTCGAGCACGTGATTCAATTTTTTGTTCAAGCTGGGCTGAAGCACGTTTGGTATGCTTTCACTCACTGAAAAGTGTTTGGTAAAATACTTTCTTCTCCATCGTGGACACTGATGTGTCTCTTGAGGTGATTGGCCGATATGAAAGTCTTTCCACACTGTGGGCATCTGAACTGCTTGCATCCTGTGTGTACGCTCAGGTGGACTTTGAGGTGCCCTGACTGGGCGAAGCGCTTGCCGCAGTGGCTGCAGCCATAGCGTCTCTCCCCCGTGTGAACGCTCTGGTGTCTCTTGAGGTTGCTGGAGTCGGAGAAGCGCTTCCCGCACTGCATGCAGCTGAACGGCTTCTCCCCGGTGTGAACCCTCAGGTGTGTCTTGAGGTTCTTCAGACAAGCCAAAGTCTTACCACAGAAACTACAAATGAACCGGTTACCTGCTGTGCCGTCTTGGTTGTAATTCACAGCGTCATTATTATGGCTGTCATGGGAGACCCAACCATCTGTCATTACCAAGGCATTGGATCCAGTCTCCATGCCTTTTCGTACAGTCATGTGAGGCTCATCTGGGGGCAAAGGCACCCTCTGTCTATTGTCTTTGTAAGCTACAGGTTGTTTGTGCTCAGTTATGGAGTGACTCACCTTGTTCATCGTATAGGGAAAACCATTCCCTGAATCAGAATGAATAGGTAAAACATCCACATGAGAGTAAGAGCACTCTGGAAGATCAGCCCCAGGACCTTGGGTGCTAATGGTCCCAAGTTGTCTGGGGGGCTCAAACATCATACAATCAAAGCCCACATGGTCAAGTATTCCATCACCATCTTCCAATGCTGGGGTTTGAGATCTTTTGTTCACACTCAGGTTTTCATTTGATTCTGGAAAGAGGCTGTTTTCTGTTTCGCCACTCACCCATATACAAGAGCTGGCATTCTCCTGTTTGCTGATCGGTTGAGCAGCCTCTGTGTTGATGTTAGAATGCCTTTCTCCTCCATCAACACTGTGATTTACAACTCCTACAAAATCAACAACAGTGTGTGAATCACTGAACTGGATGCTCATGAAGGTAATCATCAAATATCACAAATCAGTCAAAGGATATGAGGAATTTCTAGTCTATATGAAAGCCCAAAATATTGGCATGACTACTTATAATTAAATACATTTATGAATTGTATACAGTCTAACATTATTGCAATAATTTTACAAGACAGTATTAATGTATGATGGTTCCCAATATAACATTGTGATTTATTCATATTTATGTGAAAAGGCTCAATGGTATGGCCCGGAACCTAAGTGTAATGAGATGTGTTTAATACAAAAAAACGTTTTTCCAAAAGGCATAATGAAAACACTTGATTAAGCCCTTCTCCCAATTAATTACCGGTACTCAGTCTCTCTTGTTGGTCATGATTGTCCCAGGCTTCTTCCCGCCTCTCCTCTTTGATGATAGGTGATTTGAGCTTTATCTCATCCAATGCTGCAGGCTGTTGGACACAAGGTTGGGTAAATTCAATTGGGATGCAAGATATAACTGGGAATAATCCACTAACTGTGAGAAAATGTACTCTGTACACATGTCACAGTCAAAGACAACTGAAAAAAGCTGTAACACAAGAACACTAACAGTAAACAGATACAACAGCGTTGCTTGTATCACTAGCATGGGTAAGCTATAGGTCATATTTGCTTTCAGACCTAGGTTGTGTTGATAACCACTAAAATATTAGGCTGCCCTTTTTTTAAAAAGTGTGGAGAAATGCTTACCTTTCTCTGTGTGGTAATCTGTCCAGAGTCACCTGAGGACTTTCCGTCCCTAAACAGGCTGGTGACCAAATGGGAATCAACTGCTCTCCGACATTGTACCTCGCCTAAAATTATCAAACAAGGGAAATTGTTTGCATTCACACACACCACAGTTTATCAATTGTGTCTTGATAAATTGGTTTCTAAAATGATGTAACCAATAAATGTAGCTAGTATGTGTTCTATAGCGCTCACCAGCTTGTAGTCCAAAAAAACTGAACTGAGTTACCTCTGGTGATCTCAGCCATTCCTATGGGGGAAATTAATGGAGAAAGAATGGGGTTTTTGGATAAACGCCGAAAATAAGGTGTGAGGTTAACACAAGCTTACGAGATCTTATACGTTTTGTTCTATGGGATAATATCAGTCAGTGAACATGACCTCTATGAAATGTGATGCCTATATGTGCTTGTTTTGATCACATAAATGCTTCAAATTCCCAAAAGTGACGCTAGCTGATGAAGATTATCTCAGAACAAAACATATATCTCCTAATCCTGTGTTTACTAAATACCTTATTTTCGGAGTTTATCCCCCCCAAAATATATATATACAGTAATTGCAACCAAAAAATCGAATTAATTTCCCCATAGGGTTTGGCCAACGAACAGGGTTGCCAAAATTGGGCTACTTTGAAAATGTATTGGTCGCGGATTGTATTTTTAAAAAATCTATTAATTTCATTGTTACTTGCTACTGCTGACTATCAGACAGTGAGGCAGGTCCAAAATGCATTCAACTACTGTACATCAAAACAATTTTAAAAGCAATGAGGCTAATGCAACAGATCAGAACGTTTAGCTTAAAATGTTGATAAACTATTTTTTATTCACATTATAAGCGCAGCAATGCATACATGGCAGTAGCCTAGACTACATGCAAATGTTCCCAAATGCAATTAGCGGGAAAACACAGTTCTAAAAATAAATAAATGCACTGCACATTTGATCGGTTTCATGTGACAAAGATTAAAATATATGTTAGAAATTTAGAAAGAGGGGAGATCTAAAGATGCAAAAACTAGCATGGGTTGCTAATATGACTAGAATTTTGTCTTTGCCCTCTGGACAAGGAATAATGTTGATTTACCAATAGAACATAGAAATGCTGGTTTCTATGGCATAAGGATGTTTTTATAAACAATCCCCTCAACATTTCTATGATCTGATTTTGGCTATAGGGTACTTTGAAACAAGGTAAGATTTAACAATAATGTTTATGGTTAAATAGTTTCAAAATGCTGACTGCCGCCACTCAGATTGCAAAGTGTGTGATGTGTGCGGAAAGCAACAGGCACTGTCCTTCACTCTCCGCTCGTGACCATTTAATCTAAACTAACTGTGCCTTGAGTAGGCTATATCAACAGAATCAAACTTTCAGACGTTAATATGTTAATTATCCTACTTTATATTTGTGAAACATGATTGGCATTTATCCTATATTTAGGTCTCATTAAAGTTTGGCTACATATTCTTGCGGAACAGAAGACTGCAGCCAAGGAAGCACTGATCCACACCTGCCAAGTCTGTCGGGTGAGTAGTGTTGGTTGGTACTGTATGTGCCTTTAGGTTCCTCTCCATGTGGAGGCTATTGGACTGGCCTGTGTGGTACAGTCTTTCATATGTGTAGCAGTTCGTTGCATCATATTGCTTGGTTTATAATTTGTGTCAACTTTCAAGTCAAATCGAAGCCACATTAACTTCCTTCATTTTGTAATTGACCTTTATAGACGTACACCCGAAGACATTTAAGCAGTACTTTGCAAGGAAGCGTCCAAAGTATCCAATGGTCCCAGTACTCAAATGGACCTACAGCTGGTGTAAGATTCTTCCATCATTCACACACAGTAGACATAGTGTAAACCACCATGTTGTCAACAAAATGCTGTCCTCAATGCTTAAGTTGTATTGTCTATGGCTCTATTTGTGGAATTGCTGTGATGACTCATTGTCTTTAATGTGATTCACAAGCACATGATGACCACGAATGCTGCAACGGAAACTGAATGATGTTGAGGGACACACTCTGAGACCCGAGTATGACTGGACATGGCCGGATATTTGTGACAACAACCTAAATGGGGTGAAGAAGCACTCCATTTTATATTTATTCCATGGCCAACCGTCCCTCTACCTACCCCTTATTCCACATTGCCTTTTATGCCCCATGGTCCCTCAACTTCGGAACTCTCCATCATATCTCTATAAACCCACCTTACCTTCACCCATTCTCCCTATGATGCTTCACTTGTTCTACTCCTGACTTGATAACATGTAGACTCAGTAACACGTTTAAAAGTGTTGCTGTGTACTACTGTTTTTGCTACTTTTTTTTTTTCACCTGTGTAATGCTGTCCTGCTGCTTATTCTGGGGTTCAGACAACGCAGTGTCAAATGTGCTGCTCACAATTGACAGTAGCAACATGGACCTGTTAAATTGACAAGGGTGTTGATATAGCTGCGTTTAGGCATGACTTCCTTGTTTTGAGTCTGTTAAGTGTGTTTCTCATTCTGCTTGAGTTGACCTAGTATTTTATATTAAACCTACCTTACACAGCCAGTTGTTTCTCCATTTGTAACTCACCCACCATAAACCACAAATATGCTCTTTTAAATTGTGTTATTTGTGCTGGTCTAATTCCTAAAATGGACAAGCAGAAGAATCTGTGCACGCTCGGATAGTAATAATAGTTAATATGGTGTTCTTCAATGTCCCAGGTTTGTGGCATTGATGAATAAATAATGTATTTTTTAAATTCAAGTTAGATGTTTTATGTATGAAAGGCATATGTATGCAATGTTTACTATTTCAATTTCTTTAAAACAATGTAATTGTTGGAGTTCAGGTTTTTGACGTGATTGATGAGTGAATAGGTGCTTGTCAAATAAATATGCTTATGCATTCATGATTATGGATACATTCTGCAATGAGTTTATCTGACTCTACGCTTTGACTCAGAACATGTCAACAAATGAGTTCTGAATTGTTTTATACAGCAATACATTCTGACACTATACATTTAAACAGATTTAACCTCAATCATATAGTTGATAGAAATTATAAGGGATTGAATATAGACCTCCACCTGCTGAAGGATCTAATAAGGGTATGTTGCTAAAATCATCTAGTTGGGTAGATAGTTAGCTAGCTACAAGACCAAATGCATAAATAAGCCAACAAATATTGGTTAAAATCTGTAACAGTAAATTACATTTCAATATATTTTTTGTTTTGGATCAAGGTTGCTAGTAGTTGACAACACAGCCACAGATGAAGTGCAGGAGCTTGCATGATGTCTACTTTGAAACTAATTAGCATTTTCGAATCTGATCGTAAATAGAGCAGAACATATTGAGTCACCTTGTCCGAGAGATTTACACGGTTATCAAAACAAAATGTTAGCAAGCCTACATGAAACACAGACCTTGTTTGAAGTGGTTGTAAAATCCCCTATGGGAAAAATGAATGGTGAAAAAAACGACTAATTATTTCCGTGTTGACTACTAGGTTTTATGGGTATTATGACTAAAAATGACGAGTCCACTGTGGGGCTCTATTCCTATGGGGAAAATGAATGGGGAAATTATTGGGTTTTGGGTTAAACGCTGACAACACAGGTTTAGGAGATCTTATACGTTTTGTTTTATGAGAAAATATCAGTCAGTTATAACATGACCTTTATGAATTATGAAGCCTTTGTGCTTTTTAAAAAATTACATAAATGATTCAAAATTCACAAAAATAGACTTTAGTTGATAAAGACGATCTCATAGAACAACACGTATAAGATTTTCGGCGTTTATCCAAAAATACTACAAAAACGCTATTAATTTCCCATAGGCGGAGTTAGTGCCTATAAAAATGCGCCATTACTATTGCTCTCTAGTGGAACGGCCAAATCTTACTGCTTGATGTCCTTTTCGATTCCATGCCAACGTGAGCTCGAGAGCGACTGTGCGCGAGGATGGCGCTTCCCATTCCCGCTCTCAGAGCACTCGCACGAGACATTTTCAGCTCCATCATCCGTAGTTTCCTCCTCAATGCTTCATTCTCCTTCTGCCCTTGAGATATCTCCAAATGCAGGACCGCATAGCCATTGTCAACAAGCTCGCAGATTTCAGCCACTGCCGCGTTAGCCAAAACCTCCATGATGGAGGCTAGCTGAGTGTGAAAGGCAGCGGAATTTGCCATTATTGTACGGGAAATGCCCTCAGAATAAGTGATTGTTAATGGATGAAGTGTAGAAGAAATAGGCTGCAGAAAAGTATAGATAGATAGTCAAATTTAGTGTAGCAACACTAAAATGTCAAGAGTGCCGGCAGTGTTTCGTCAGCACCAGGCCGTCACAAGTACAGATGCGCAGAGATCCCGTGTCTAGTCCACTTTCACCACAGACACAACAATGAGCCAGATATTTCACCGGATGTATAAATGTGAAACATCCGGTTGGCGTTTATACTCTACCAAATATGGTAAAACTGTAACAGATTTAGACTTTAACATTTGCCAAAGTTTCTAAAATATTGCGTTGTTTAGGAGTGCTAGGGCTAATTGAGATATTGCACACGCGCACTTTAGAGTAGTTGTTCCCTAATGCAAATATGCAAATAAATGCTAGAACGCGCCAATAGGATCTCACTAGCTCGTGCTTGGCTCTGCCCACCTCCTTGCTTTTTCTGCCCACTGATTCATTTTCTCCCATTGGAAACGAGAGGCTCTGGCCTATCTTGGGTTAGTTATAGAAATGTTTATTTGACGGTCTCGTCAGCCACACTATAAATGTACTTCCGGTTCACGGAATTTAGAACACTTTCAAAATAAAAGTCCCCCATATAATAGTAGAAAAGTGACATTAACCTGTATTTATTCATGATATGAAAACTTGTCTATATATTAACAATGATATATATTTGTTCATATTGTAATGTCCCGAACATTCTAGTTTAATCACCTAAACTAGACTGTTGTTATGGCCACAGCCCACGCCACTAAACATGGACGGTTACGGTACAAAGGATTCACAGCTCTGCTCTCAGGTGCACGACAAGATCAAAAACAGAACACTGAAAAGACACTAGCCCCCATTTATCCCCTTAAACCCCCGCGAAATTACCCACAGAACGGAAGAACAACTATAACACACACACAAATAGAACCCCATATCAGGTCGTTACAATATTTAAATGATATTTGGGCTCCTGAGTGGCGCAGCAGTCTAAGGCACTGGATCTCTACAGTCACTGGTTCAAATCCAGGCTGTATCACATCTGGCTGTGATTGGGAATCCCATAGGGCGGCGCACAATTGGCCCAGGGTTGGCCGGGGTAGGCTCTCACTGTAAATAAGAATGAGTTTTTAACTGACTTGCCTAGTTAAATAAAGGTAAAAAAAAAAAAAAACTATTGGTTGGGATTACTCGCTAGGGTCTGTCGAATCTATATATGGTGTTATTTCATGGGGGACAGAGGCTTATATGCCCAGCAACACTTTCTACTCCACCCACTACATTGGTCTAAATGCAATAGACCTATAAATGACATATCTGCTAACAAGGAAAAAAACGATTCTACTTGACATTCCCTCATTTTTAGTTTACCTTGTCACTAACAGTAGAATGTATAACTGTGTCACAGTCCCCTTTAAGATTAAATCCATTTTACTTGAGCTTGTCATGATTCTGAGTTGCATAGAAAAGTAACAGATTCTACATCCATTTGACTATCTGGAGATAGTCAACACAATCTTTGCTCGTTTACTGTTATTTGGTGATTTACAGAAACAAAACAGTTTGGGTTTTCTTGTGCTGTGTGACACATTCCACACCATGTTTACATTTCATTTTTTCATACTGCCGCTCTAGGTATCATGTATCTGTCTTTTGTGTATTTTCGTTCTGGCATTTTGCACCTGCCCTGTGTTTTTTTCGTAGCTGCTTGACAAAGAAATTTCCCCTCAGGGATCAATAAAGTACCTACCTAAATCAGTCAATTGAAATAAATAAATTAGGCCCTAATCTATGGATTTCACATGACTGCCAATTGCGCACTCCCTCAAAACTTGAGACGTGGCATTTTACTTAAGACAACACGTCAAGCTTGTTTTTACTTGAGAAATACTGCACCAAACACCTTCAATAGATGTAAAACTACGTGCTGGCTCTTGCTTAGAGGTTACGCTGAGGAACTACATAAATGAGTTTATAGCTCAATGGGAACTATACGTTTACAGGCACCTCATGTGTTACATCTTAATATGTCCCCCACAGTCTTGTTCGACAACGCACGCACAGTGGCACACCTTATTACATTTCCAAGTGTCTGGTGTGACTGCAGTGGAGAGATATGCAAAAACAAATGTCTTGGGTGAAAGGTAACATATGTATAGCTACGATACTATCGCTAGATATGACGTAATTGCTAATTTTAGCCAGCTAAGTATGGCTAACTTCCTACTGTTTTGTACGTGAACTGGACTCGTTCCAGAACGTCTAAAATATCTCGCGTTTTTTTGTTATTACATTTCTATTCCTCTGATTTCATGCCCGTTCTTTTATTGAAAACATTAAGCAGTTGAATAAAGAATCGTCCTTGAAGTGTTGGCTTGCTACCTAGCTAACGCTGCTTTGCACAGTCGTTTCACCGCATCTCTAGGTCTGTCCAGAAACAACCCTTACTACCTGTCCTCTTTATTGTAGATCCACGCTTTGATCAGCTAAGTTAATCAAAATGAAGACTCAATTATTCTAAGAAGGGAAAGAGCTAGGGGTTGTTTCAGAATGGATGATGTCTCTCGCTCTCTCTCTCTCTCTCTCACGCACATAACACACCATTCTTGAAAATGAAACACATAGTAACAGCATTAATAGTAAACTAGTTTTAAAAAATAGTTCCACAAGCTAAAGCTTGATGTAATTTGCAATAAGAGGTTTTGTGAAAAACTAAGTCAACGTCTCTGTTTCAGGTCCCTCTCTTCCTCTCCCCTCTCTGCGCCTCGTGGTCCCACCACTGCGGCTGGTCTCTGCAGCCATCTGGCAAACAATCCAGCAGAGACACGTGATGGATTATGGGATGCTGGAGGAGTTTGTTACCATGGTCACAGAGATGGTTCCAGAGCTTCTGAACCACAGTCAGAGGGCCCAACTTATTCTGGGTCTTCGAGCACGGGTGAGAGGGAGGCACGGAGCAAGTGCTTATGTGGGGAACGATGGCATATGATCATATTTAGTCACGTTTATTGTCACAAATAAGTCTCCTAACTGGTTTGCTCTGCTTCCAGCTGGTCCTGGAGTTGTGTCGCTCCAAGCCGATCACAGACCTCCAGACCATTCAGCCACACCTAGACAGGATACAGACCCTCACACCTCTCTGGGGGGGACAGGTGAGCTCCTTAGGGCAGAGACTTAGCTAATGTTTAAATCAGTCAGTCATAGACATACACTATATATACAAAAGTATGTGGAAACACCTTCAAATTAGTGTATTCAGCTATTTCAGCCACACCCGTTGAAGACGGGTGTATAAAATTGAACTCACAGCCATGCAATCGTCATAGACAAACATTAGCAGTCGAATGGTCACAACCGGTTGTGGCACAAGACCACTGCGCCACTCGGGAGGCCTATTTAGTGTATTTCTGATATGACAAAAACAAATGCAGCCTAAATGACAAGCTATCATTTAGATGTCCTGAATAAGTCAACATGTTTATATTCTGCGTTTCAGGCGACTGATGCAGAGGTAGGATTATCTGAATCCAACTTCCTGGGGCTGGTTCAAACCCTGCTGAAAGACCCAGATGAGAGGAAACATTTCTTCCAGGTCAGTGAGTATGTGGGTATGGAATAGCTGTGGGTAATTTCCACCATTTAATTAATAATTTCTTCTGAGGTTTTCATAGCTCATATTTTTTTACTATGTTTTAGGATGTTTTTCCTGTAGAATTTGGTCCCAGTTATGACGCAGCCATCCAGAAACTCATCTGGCAATTTCTTTCGAGACTTGAGAAGCTACTTCCTGTATCAAGTTTCCAACAGGTACTAGTAGAAATAAACTAAAGTCATATAGAGGAGAGGTCTTCAACAAGGTCGATCACAGTGCACCTGTGAGCAGCCAACCTATGAGTAGCTCGCCTAACAATTCGGAAAGCACATGCAATTTTGATGTGTTCCACCGCAAACTGTCAAACAAATCTCACAAGTATCAGACACCGCAAGCTCATAGCTACTATCTAATCAATGCAACATTAACATGATCCCACCCCTGGTTAGCCATTATTGGCTTAAAAAGCCAAACCTAACACAGTATCTTAATTTCCAGCATTATTGCCTTCTGTGTGGTGCAAGCGTTTGTCTGTCAGTTTTGTGGGTTGACAGAAATACTTTCCCCAAATCCTTCTCAATTAAATGTTTACTGCAAAGTAGGCTTACATGGTAGAAGTATATCATGAGGAAGTATATCATTTGTATCTATTATTTGTTATCTGCACACTTTGCCATGAAATGAGCAGCAGCAGTACAGAACCTTTGCACATTCCTCACTTGCTAGATCCACAATTAAAGGGCCAGATGCGCAATTAAAGGGGAATTAAACCAAATGTGTTAGTTTTCTTCCAGACCTAAAAATAAATGGTCTTCTGATGTGATTTAAGCATTGATATGTACTCAGAACATCAAATGTTGTTGTTTCTCTATGAACAATTGTAATTTTGAGAGTGAAAAACGAATACAATCTAAAACCAGGAAAATGTTTAACTGAGAACATAATTTTGGAAAATATTCAACTTAATTTTGGAAAGAAAATCAGGTGTGAAAGTTGTTTATTAACCCTTATTTTACCAGGTATATTGACAGAAAACATAGTGCACTGCTTTCTCTTGTACACTAAGGACCCGGGGAAGAGTTGCAGGGTAGAGGAGAAGAATGTGCCTATTTGAAAGCAAGAAAAAAACAACTTGCTCGCGACATGTTTCGTTTTTAGAAAAGGTTAGAGACCACTAATATAGAGGAACCATGGGCTTGGCACTTAGGCTTTGTGTGAATTCCACCTATATTCCTTCTAACTCTGTATTCTTCATTGTGTCAGGCTGCCCTGCTGCTCAGCGATGTTCCCTCTGTTCTGGAGGAATGTCTTGAGTCTGTGTCTCACCCTCAGCAGCTGAAAACCCTGCTTCAGTACCACAGAGACCTTGGCCCACTGGACAACCATGGTAGGCATCTCTCACAGGACCCATCATTTTCACACTTTATATGATGGATTTGTTTTGTCACACCCCAATGGCAAATTACGTCTATCGAGCATTACTGTGTTGTTTTGATTCCCTTTTTCCTTCTCTTACAGACCCTCCGTCTTCCACCGATGGGGACTGCATTCTCTCAGCTCTCTGTCTTCCTCCTGTGGAACGGGTGGTGATTGCAACAGAGAAAGAAGGAACAAGTATGGATGTAAAAGAAAGAGAAGAGGGGGTGGATAGCAGGTCAGGGGAATGTGAGAAAAACAAAACATCCTCTGTTAGTGATGAGGAGGCAGAGGATGATGCAGAGTTTGTGGACCCCGAGACAGACAAGGTGGAACCAAAGTACGAAACGGTGATGGTTATCGGGGAAGACGGGATGGTGCAGCCTTTTGAAGATTTAAGTGTCGGGAAAAATAGATATTTCAGAAAGCCCAAAATAAAGACACATAAAGCCAGTGGAAGTCATGGAGAACAAATGCTTAGCATATTCAACAGCAAGTCTAATATGATCATATCCTCCGTGCTTTACCAGCCCTCAGTGGATCTTCAAAGGATTGACACTACCAACCTGATATTATTGCCGTTTAGACCAGTAAGAAGAAACAGAGGGCTGAAGATGAAGACATTTCTAGCACGAGAACAGAAAAAAAACCAAACTGAATTTTCGGAAAAATATACATTCAAGAAGTGCCCAATTTGTGAGAAGACTTTCAGTCAAAGTGCAGACATGAAGCGGCACCAGAAAATCCACACACGGGAGCCTATCCAGAACCCAAAACACAAAGAGTCAAAAGTGTGCTGCATTTGCGGAAGGTTGTTTGCAGACCTAGAAAAGCTAGAGAGGCATAAGCTGGTGCATAAGCCTTTGAAATGCACCATGTGTGAAAATAGCTTCAACGGTATCAAGCCCCTCAAGAAACACTATCTGGATGTCCATAAATTCAGCGGGCCATTCCTCTGCACCTACTGTGAGAAAAGCTACACTGAGTTATCAGATCTCGTCAGACACGAGAGGACTCACACTCTCCCTTACCAGTGTTCCCACTGTCCAAAGAAATGTAAATCATCAACTACTCTTGCCGAACATGAAAGAAATCACACAGGAGAGAAATGCCTTTGCTGGGAGTGTGGAAAAGGCTTTATCAACCAAACAACTCTGAGAAACCACATGCTAAATGTTCATAGCAAACCCGAAGATAAACACTCCTGCTCCCAGTGTGACAAATCTTACGGGGAGAAGAGGGCATTAGTAAGTCATGTGAAGATCTGTCATACAGGGGTGCGTTATCCATGCACATACTGCGGTAAGTTGTTTCTGAGCATGTCCTCATTGACAAGGCATGACCTGATTCACACTCAGGAGAAGCCTTTTAAATGCACTGAGTCAGAGTGCGGCAAGGGTTTCAGATCTCCAAAGGAACTGAGGGTTCACATGAGATATCATACTGGAGAGCGGCCATATAAGTGCAAAGTGTGTGGGAAGGGTTTTACGCAAAACTGTTATATCACTCGACACATGCGAACTCATACGGGGGAGAAGCCGTATCCGTGTTCTGTCTGTGGGAGAAACTTTTCCGACTTAAGGGTACGGAAAAGACACATGATGACTCACACCGGAGAGAAGCCATACAAATGTTTAAAATGCGAGAAAGCATTCAGTCGGACAGAACTTTTGAAAGCACATGATAGGAAAGAACACTGAGCATATTCAAATCAAGGGATAGTTTTTTTGTGCTTTGATTGCATTTGTTTGTGTATAGATGTTCTAGTGTCGCTAGACAGACTGGTTGCTTTCCTCAATGTTCCATTGTAATGTGCTCCAAGGTCTCGGATTTCCGAGACTATATAGATGTTAGTAATGTTAAATGTATGTGTTCTTAACTCCTAACATAGTGGGGAAAAGTTATCCCTACAATGCTTGAAGGGGAGAGAGTTGGAAATAATGTAAGCTATAAAAACACTGATGTAAAACATTGAATGGTAGTTTAGCCAATGTGTTTGTTGAATATATATATTTTTGAAACAACATAAGATCACACCCAATAATGTTTATTTTTAAATTGGTCCATATGAGACCCATGGGTACCGTTCTCATGCATGAGTTTGATGTTTCAAGTGTAAATAAAAAGCCTTGAATTAATGTGATTTTAAATCTTTTTTTATATATATAATCATGCTTATAGTAGCTAGCTCATTTGTATATTTATTGTATGTATAATGTGACCAGTGTCTCTGATAGGCTTATTCAGAGGATATAGACTTTACCCTTTGCCAAAGTTTCAAAAAAGTGCGTTGTTTAGGAGTGCAATGGCGAATTTAGTTATTGCACACGCGCTCTTTACAGAGTAGGCGTTCCTACTCTCGCTCTGATATTTCTCGTTGATATTTGTTCATTTCATGTTTTTTCTTTTTTGGGAGGGGAGGGTGGTATTTGTGTATTAGTATTGTATTCTTACTGCACTGCGGGAGCTAGAAATAAGCGTTTCGCTCCACCTGCTTTAACATCTGCTCATATGTGTACGCGACAAACGTTGATTGTATGTGTTACATCTAAATATGTCCCCCACAGTCTTGTTCGACCACGTACACACACAGTGGCAAAAATAGTTGGCATTTTCGATCACCATATCACCGTTCCAGGTGACTGCAGTGGAGAGACATGCAAAAACAAATGTCTGGGGGGAAAGGTAACATATGTATAGCTATGCATACGATACTAGAGCTAGATAGCTAGCTACGTCCTAGGTATTGCTAACTTCCTATTGTTTTGTACGGGAACAGGACTCGTTCCAGAACGTCTAACATGTTTTGCGGGTCTGTTTTTTTTTAGTTATTGCAGATGTGCAGAATTTCTGTTCCCTTCTGATTTCATTCCCGTTATTTTATTGAATAAGGCAGTTGAAGAAACACACTTCCTAGAAGTGTTCTCTTGCTAGCTAACAAGCTAATTGCTTTGCCTTTGCCGTCATTTCAACGCTTCTCTAAGCCTGTCTAGAAACAACCCTTACTATCTATCCTCTTTATTGTAGATCCATGCATTGATCAACTCCCCTAAGTTAATCAAAAGGAAGACTCAATGATTCCAAGAAGGGAAAGGGCTAGGGGTTGTTTCTGGATGGACGAAGTGTCTCTCTTGCTCGCTGTCTCTCCTCTCACACACACACACACCATTCTTGAAAATGAAACACATAGTAACAGTATTAATAGTAAACTAGTTTTTTATTTTTTTATTTCATCAAGTTAGAGTTGGATGTGATGTGCAATAAGAGGTACTTATAAATTGATTTGTGAACAACTAAGTCAATATCTCTGTTTCAGGTCCCTCTCTTCCTCTCCCCTCTCTGCGCCTCGTGGTCCCACCACTGCGGCTGGTCTCGGCAGCCATCTGGCAAACGGTCCAGCAGAGACAAGTGATGGATTATGGGATGCTGGAGGAGTTTGTTACCATGGTCACAGAGATGGTTCCAGAGCTTTTGAACCTCAGACAGCGGGCCCAACTTATTCTGGGTCTTCGAGCACGGGTGAGAGAGGGGTGGAGCTAGTGCTCATCATTATGTGAGGAACGATGGCATATGATCATATTTAGTCATGTTTATTGTGTCAAATAAGTCTCCTGACTGGTTTGCTCTGCTTTCAGCTGGTCCTGGAGTTGTGTTGCTCCAAGCCAATCACAGACCTCCAGACCATTCAGCCACACCTGGACAGGATACAGACCCTCACACCTCTCTGGGGGACACTGGTGAGGGCATAGGCTCAGCTAATGTCTATGACAGTCAGCCAGTCCTAGACATAACTCTCTTATGATAATGATCATTATAACAAAAGTGTTTTCTTTCTTGCAGACTGATATTGAAGATTTATCAGAATGCAACTTTCTGTGTCTGATTCAAACCCTGCTTAAAGACCCAGATGAGATGGAACACTTCTTTCAGGTCAGTGTGGCTGTGTGCGTATAATAGTAGAGACGTGCATTCTCACAGTGCATCTTATTCAGTGGTCACCAACCTTTTCTGAGTTAAGATCACTTTCCGAGTCAAAATGCGAGCCGAGATCTTTGCTGTATTCGTTGAGTCTTTCTTATACCAGATGTGATTTATTTTCTACTAATTTCTTATTCTCTCTCAGGATGTTTTTCCTGTGGAATTTGGTCCCAAGTATGATGCAGCAATAGAGAAACTCATGTGTCATTTTCTTTCAAGGCTTGAAAAGCTACTTCCTGTATCAAACTTTCAACAGGTACTGAAATTAGACTGAATACCTTCGTCAATTCAGTGAAGGATCACTATTCACAGAGTTTCATATAGTATCTTTTGAGTCACCTCTAAATCCTATCTGTTTTCCTTCTGTGTCAGGTTGCATTCCTGCTCAGCGATGTTCCCTCTGTTCTGGAAGAATGTGTTGAGTCCATGTCTCACACTCGGCAGCTGAAAACCCTGCTTCAGTACCACAGAGACCTCGACCAGCTGGACAACCATGGTAGGCATCATTCACAGGACCCATTTAAATATGAGCTTTTCTTCAGTAGAGGACATTAACATTTATTCTCTATTTAACCATTGTCTTATATTTATCCTCTTCCCTTTCTAGATACTCTGTCTTCCACCGATGGGGACTGCATTCTCTCAGCTCTCTGTCTCCCTCCTGTAGAAAGGGTGGTGATTGCAACAGAACAGACAGAATCAGAAACACAGGTTTCATCCTTGAATGTCTTCATGGATACATTCACCAAAGAGTTGGAGGTGGACTCTGCAACACTGACAGAGCACACAGAGATGGAACCGGGGACAAGTATGGATGTAGTAGAAAGAGAGGAGAGCGTGGAATGTGAGACAATCAACAAACTATCTATAGAGTTTGCTGACCCTGTGGAACACAAGGACATGGAGGTTCATGCCGGTAATGAAGAAGAGAATATTGTGGGGATTGGACCAGTAAAAGATGAGACGGAAGGTGTTGTTGAAGAGGTGGACCCTAGGTACGAAACAGTGATGGTTATCGGGGCAGATGGGGGGGCACAGCCTTATGAAGATTTAAGAGTCAAAAGGAAGAAATCTTTCAGAAAGCCCAAAATAAAGACACACAAAGCCAGGGGAAGAAATGGAGAACAAATTAAAAGCATAGATGTGTCTGATGCGATCATATCGTCCGTGCTTCACAATCCTTCAGTGAATCTACAAAGGATTGACGCTACTAACCTGATATTTCCCTGTAGACCAGTTAGAAAAAACAGGGGGCGTAAGATGAAAACGTTGCTAGCACGAGAACGGAAACAAACCCAAACTGAATTGTCAGAAGAAAAAACATTAAAGAAATGCCCCATTTGTCGGAAGACTTTCAGTCGAGGTGCAGAAATGAAGCGGCACCAGAAAATCCACAAAGGGGAGCGCCCATTTCAGTGTCTTCAGTGTAGGAAGTGCTTCCAGTGCCATTTTGATCTGACGAGACATCAGCTAAATGTGGGTAAAGTAGTTGTGTCAAAACCTAAATGTGAAACACCCAAGCAGCTTGAAGGAAATTACGTAAGACCTGAAATGTTGAATACGTGTTACAAGAGTTTGGAGAAACGGAGAGTAACATGTGAAAAAGACTCCAAGAAAAGGCGTAGCAGATCTCCAGCTAGGGATGAAAAGGTGTCTGAGATGTCCAGCGGAACTGTCCAGAAACCTGAGGGAGGGGACACAGAGCCGTCCAGTGGTCTTCCTTTCAAGGCAACACCAGAGGACAGTGACTCGTCCTCCTCCAGTACACCCCAGGACCCATCTTATGAACCTAACCAGACTGAAAAACGCAAACAGTCAAAAAAAGTGTGCTGTATTTGTAAAAAACTTTTGCCAAAATCTTACAGTATGCAAGTTCACATGAGATCCCACTCAGATCTGCGCCCTCACAAATGTCCTCATTGTGGACAGATGTTCAAGAACATCTATGATATGAGAAAGCACATTGTGAAGATAGTGTGCAAGGTGCTGCGAGCTGAGCCTGAAGAGGCCCAGGCCCAGGTACATGCACTCACCCACAGCCCTCTCCACTGCACTGAGTGCAGTAGGATGTTTGCAGACCCAGAAAAGTTAGAAAGGCATAAATTGGTGCACAAGCCATTGAAATGCACCATGTGTGATAACAGCTTCAACGGTGTCAAGCCCCTCAAGAAACACTATCTGGATGTTCATAAATTCAGAGGGCCATTCCTCTGCACCTACTGTGAGAAAAGCTACAATGATTTAGCAGCTGTCCTCAGACACGAGAGGACTCACACCGGAGACCTCCCATACCAGTGCTCCCACTGTCCAAGGAAGTTCAACTTATCAGCGGTTCTTGTCGAACACGAGAGAATACACACAGGAGAGAAACCATGCCTTTGCTGGGAGTGTGGAAAGGGCTTTATCAACAATGCAAAACTGAAAATGCACATGCTATGTGTTCACAGAAAACCTGAAGATAAACACTTCTCCTGCTCCCAGTGTGACAAATCTTACGCATTACAAAGGACGTTACAAGGCCATGTGGCGAGACATCATGCTGGGGTGCGTTATCCATGCACATACTGCGGTAAGCTGTTTCTCAGCATGTCCTCATTGACAAGGCATGATTTGATTCACACTCAGGAGAGGCCATTTAAATGCACCGAGTCTGAGTGCGGCAAAAGTTTCAAATCTAAATCTGAGGTCAAGGTACACATGAGATACCATACTGGAGAGCGGCCATTTCAGTGTAAAGTCTGTGGGAAGGGTTTTACTCAAAACTGTTATCTTACTCGACACATGCAAACTCATACAGGGGAGAAGCCATATCCATGTTCTGTCTGTGGGAGAAACTTTTCTGACTCTAGGAAACGGAAAAGACACATGATGACTCACACCGGAGAGAAGCCCTACAAATGTTTAAAATGCGAGAAAGCTTTCAGTCGGACAGAACTTTTGAAAGCACATGACAAGAAAGAACACTGAGCAAATTTAAGTCTAAATTAATTTTTTAGCTATGAATTTATTTGTTATAGATGTTAGTAATTAAACATTTTGTCCCACACACGTCTCCAACTCAATCATCAAGATTGCAGACAACACAACAGTGGTAGGACAACAACGACAAGACAGCCTACAGGGAGGAGGTGAGAGCCCTGGTTGAGTGGTGCCAGGAAAATAACCTCTCCCTCAACGTCAATAAAACGAAGGAGCTGATCGTGGACTTCAGGAGACAGCAGAGAGAGCACGCCCCTATCCACATTAACGGGGACGCAGTGGAAAGGGTGAAACATCTTTAAGTTCCTCGGCGTGCACATCACTGAAAACCTGAAATGGTCCATCCACACAGACAGTGCAGGGAAGAAGGGGCAACAGCGCCTCTTCAACCTCAGGAGGCTGAAGAAGTTTGGCCTCTAAGACCCTCACAAACTTGTACAGATACACCATTGAGAGCATCCTGTCGGGCTGTATCACTGTCCGCAACAGCAGGGCTCTCCAGAGTGTGGTTCAGTCAGCCCAACGAATCACCGGGGGCACACTGCCTGCTCTCCAGGACATCTACAGAACCCAGTGGAAGGCCAAGAAGATAATCAGGGACCTCAGCCTCCCGAGCCACGGTCTGTTCACCCCCCCTACCATCTACAACAGGTTTTTCCAAACTCAGTCCTCGGGACCCGAAGGGGTGCTCATTGTTTTTTTGCCCTAGCACTACACGGCTGATTAAAAAAATAAACTAATCATCAAGCTTTGATTATTTGAATCAGCTGTGTAGAGTTAAGGCAAAAACCAAAATGTGCACCCCTTGGGGTCCCGAGGACCGAGTTTGGGAAACGCTGAGAACGTACAGGTGCGTCAAAGCTGGGACCGAGAGACTGAAAAACAGCTTCTATCTCCAGGCCATCAGACTGTTAAACAGTCACCACTAGCCGGCCTCCACCCAGTACCTTGCTCTGAACTTAGTCACTGTTACTAGCCGGCTACCCCCCGGTACTCTACTCTGCACCGTAGAGACTGCTGCCCTATGTACATAGTCATTGAACACGGGTCTCTTTAATGTTAATACTGTTGTACCCACTTCATATGTATATACTGTATTCTAGTGAAGGCTCATCCTATATAACTACTGCTGTACACACCTTTACTATTCATATACTGTCTATACTGTCTATAGACACCATCATATACATATACAGTCATTTTGAGAATGACACAAGTATTGGTCTCCACAAAGTTTGCTTCTTCAGTGTTCTTAGATCTTTATGTCGGTAGTTACTATGGTACACTGAAGTATATTTACAAGTATTCCATAAGTGTCAAAGGCTTTCATTGACAATGACATTCAGTTTATGCAAAGAGTCAATATTTGCAGTGTTGACCCTGGCATCCGCCCTGGCATGCTGTCAATTAACTTCTGGGCCACATTCTGACTGATGGCAGGCTATTCTTGCATAATCAATGCTTGGAGTTTGTCAGAAGTTGTGGGTTTTTGTTTGTCCATCCGCCTCTTGAGGATCGACCACAAGTTCTCAATGGGATTAAGGTCTGGGGAGTTTCCTGGCCATGGACCCAAAATCTCTGTTTTGTTCCCCGGGCCACTTAGTTATCACTTTTGCCTTATGGCAAGGTGCTCCATCATGCTGGAAAAGGCATTGGTTGTCACCAAACTGTTCTTGGATGGTTGGGAGAAGTTGCTCTCTGAGAATGTGTTGGTACCATTCTTTATTCATGGCTGTGTTCTTAGGCAAAATTGTGAGTGAGCCCACTCCTTGGCTGAGAAGCAACCCCACACATGAATGGTCTCAGGATGCTTTACTGTTGGCATGACACAGGACTGATGGTAGCGCTCACCTTGTCTTCTCCGGACAAGGTGTTTTCCGGATGGCCCAAACAATTGGAAAGGGGATTCATCAGAGAAAATGACTCTACCCCAGTCCTCAGCAGTCCAATCCCTGTATCTTTAGCAGAATATCAGTCTGTCCCTGATGTTTTTCCTGGAGAGAAGTGGCTTCTTTGCTGCCCTTTTCCAGGCCATCCTCCAAAAGTCTTCGCCTCACTGTGCGTGCAGATGCACTCACACCTGCCTGCTGCCATTCCTGAGCAAGCTCTGCACTGGTGGTGCCCCGATCCCGCAGCTGAATCAACTTTAGGAGACGGTCCTGGCACTTGCTGGACTTTCTTGGGCGCCCTGACGCCTTCTTCATAACAATTGAACCTCTCTCCTTGAAGATCCGATAAATGGTTGATTTAGGTGCAATCTTACTAGCAGCAATATCCTTGCCTGTGAAGCCCTTTTTGTGCAAAGCAATGATGATGGCACGTGTTTCCTTGCAGGTAACCATGGTTGACAGAGGAAGAACAATGATTTCAAGCACCACCCTCCTTTTAAAGCTTCCAGTCTGTTATTCTGACTCAATCAGCATGACAGAGTGATCTCCAGCCTTGTCCTCACCAACACTCTCACCTGTGTTAACGAGACAATCACTAACATGATGGCAGCTGGTCCTTTTGTGGCAGGGCTGAAATGCTGTGGAAATGTTTTTTGGGGATTAAGTTCATTTTCATGGCAAAGAGGGACTTTGCAATTAATTGCAATTCATCTGATCACTCTTCATGACATTCTGGAGTATATGCAAATTGCCATCAACACTGAGGCGGCAAACTTTGTGTAGACCAATACTTGTCATTCTCAAAACTTTTGGCCACAACTGTACACTGAACAAAAATATTAACGCAACATGTAAAGTGTTGGTTTCATGAGCTTAAATAAAAGATCCCAGAAATGTTCCATACACACAAAAATCATATTTCTCTCAAATATGTTTGCACAAATTTGTTTACATCCCTCTGTAGTGAGAATTTTGCCAAGATAATCCATCCACCTGACAGGTGTGGCATGTCAAGAAGCACGTCGTTAGAGACAATCTGGCAGTACGTCCAACCAGTCTCAGAACCACAGACCACTTGTATGGCGTTGTGTGGGTGAGCGGTTTGCTGATGTCAACATTGTGAACAGAATGCCCCATGGTGGTGGTGGGGTTATGGTATAGGGAGGTATAAGCTACGGAAAACAAACAAATACACAGAGATACCGTGACGAGATCCTGAGGCCCATTGTTGTGCCATTCATCCACCGCCATCACCTCATGTTTCAGCATGGTAATGCATGTTGCAAGGATCTGTACACAATTCCTGGAAGCTGAAAATGTCACAGTTCTTCCATGGCCTGCATACTCACCAGACGTTGCCCATTGAGCATGTTTGGGATGCTCTGGATTGAAGAGTACGACAGCGTGTTCCAGTTCCCGCCAATATTCAGCAACTTCGCACAGCCATTGAAGAAGAGTAAGACAACAATCAACAGCCGGATGAACTCTATGCGAAGAAGATGTGTGGCGCTGCATGAGCGAATGGTAGTCACACCCGATAGACTGGTTTTCTGACTTCATTTCAATTGACTGATTTCCTTATATGAACTGTAACTCAGTAACATCTTCGAAATTGTTGCATGTTACTTTTATATTTTTGTTCAGGGTATGTTTATTTTCCAGACTGACATTGTTCATTATATTTCTTAATTCCTTTATTTGTATTGTTAGGTATTACTGCACTGTTGGAACTAGAAACATAAGCATTTCACTATACCTGCAATAACATCTGCAAAATATGTGTATGCGACCAATAAAATTGTATTTGATTTAACTTGTGCTGGATCTTAACTGAAATATTGTTAGATGTCTAAGGCTCCCACACATCACACTGAATGTGGATCTAGTGTTTGTATTAGGGACCCCCAGCTGTAGATGTCCCACTGCCAACGTGATTCTACATGCGGACTTGGCAAAATTGCAGTTGGCTCTGAACAGGGCAGCACGGCTGGCCCTTAAAAGTACACAGAGAGCTAACATAAATGACATGCATGTCAATCTCTCATGGCTCAAGTGGAAGAGAGATTGTCTTCATCAACTTGTTTTTGTAAAAGGTGTTGACAAGCTGATGCATACCCCACAACACATGCCACCAGTGGTCTCTTCACCGTCCAAGTCCAGAACAGACAATGGGAGGCGCACAGTACTACATAGAGCCATGACTACATGGAACTATTCCACATCAGGTAACTGATGCAAGCAGTAGAATCAAATAATAAAAAAAACAGGTAAAAATACACCTTATGGAACAACGAGGACTGTGCAGACACAGCAAAAGCTGTTGGTTTCTTTGAGCCCTAACAATAAATCATCTAAGAAACTATATACGATTTCTGTGAGGATTTTAGGGACAAAAATTGTAAATAATACAAGCTATTAACACTCGGATGCAACGAATCGGATGGTTTAGTCAACGTTTTTTTCTTTATCCCCATTGAAATAAAACCATGTGCATTCTGCTGCAGATCCCTATTCACCACTGGAGGGAGTCGGTAATCTTTTTCAATCATCCATTCACACACTTCACTCTGAATGAAAGTGAATGGGAACATGATTTTGGAATATACTGTACCTTGTTTTTGTCAGTGGGTAAGAATAAATTGTGTATTCTGAAACATATGGTGAAAATGATATTTTCATTCATTTATTTTTTTGTTTTGTATGTTAAATAATTGGAGAGAAAATTATTGCAGCCACTGTTTTTTAACAGTGATTTTCAGCAGCATCACATCACAAATGTGGCGCTCAAAGTTCAAGATGTTCAGGGGTTTCTAAGATAAGGCTCTAGCACTGTATTTATTTTTAGGCTAATGTCAGAACAAAGGGCAGACTGCTGCTACTTTTTTATGCTGCTGCCATGTTGTGTTTCTACCATGTTGTTGTCATGTTGTGTTGCTACCATGCTGTGTTGTCATGTGTTGCTGCCAATTTATTTATTTTTAATCCCAGCCCGTTACCGCAGGAGGCCTTTTGCCTTTTGGTAGGCCGTCATTGTAAATAAGAATGTGTTCTTAACGGACTTGCCTTGTTAAATAAAGGTTCAATAAAAATAAATAAAAAAGAAGTCCAGTAGGTCTGCAAGGATGAGACGACTATTCATACACGATAGTAGTCCTACAAATCACCCAATAGCATTCTTAGAAAAGGTTACATCAGACAAGACCATGGTTTCAGACAGTTTGAATAGCTACATTACAACTATGGCTAATACATTAGTCAGCAAGTTACCTTGTCAATCAAGTTGCTATGGGGGGAGTTAAGTCCAGACGTTTTACTCACAGCAGGGGAGTCAAGCGGATGTTTTTTCATTTAAAAAAGTGTCTGAGACAACTGGGCTAAAGAAGCTGAAAGAACTTGACCATTCCAAGGCATCTGGCCTTGACAACATTCCTGCCAGATCTTTCTAAGGGATGGTGAGGTAATTATCCCCCCCTCTGTAACTTACATTGTACATCTGTCCATTGAACTAGGGATTTTCCCAGTGAACTAAAATTTGTTAGATCATGGAAACTATCGGCCTGTCTCAATCCTGTGTGTTTTATCGAAGATCATGGAAAAGATCATGTACGAGCAGATTGACAGTTATATTTCAGCAATAATGCTCGAGGATGTGTGGTATATGGCCAATATACCACGGCTAAGGGCTGTTCTTACGTACAACCCAACGCGGAGTGCCTGGACACAGCCTTTGCCGTGGTATATTTGCCATATATCACAAACCCCTGTGGTGCCTTATTGCTATTATAAACTGGTTACCAATGTAATTAGAGCAGTAAAAATAAATGTTTTGTCATACTTGTGGTATTTATTTTATTTTATTTATTGCACCTTTATTTAACCAGGTAGGTCAGTTGAGAACAAGTTCTCATTTGCAACTGCGATCTGGCCAAGACAGAGCAAGGCAGTGCGACAAAAAACAACACAGAGTTAAACATGGGAAATAAACAAACAAATGTACAGTCAGTCTATACGGTCTGATATACCGCGGATGTCAGCCAATCAGCATTCAGGCTCAAACCACCCAGTTTATAATTCCTTACATGACCTACTATATGAGCTCCAATCTGGTTTTAGGAAATCCCATTCCACCGACACTTGCCTACTACATCTAACTGACCACATCAGGAAGGACGTAGATGGATGGGTAATTTGTGGTATGATTATGTTAGATCTGCAAAAGGCATTTGATACAGTGGATCATGAGATTCTGTTAATTAAACTAAGAGCCATGGGCTTTAACAGCTTAGCCATAAAATGGGTTAGCTCTTATCTGCAAGGAAGAAAACAGATGGTGTATGTGGATGGGACCTGGTCTAAACCCGAAATCTCTACCCCAAGGGATTGTGCTGGGTCCACTTTTTTTTCTGACATCTCAGAACAAATTAGTCAGGATTATTCTTAAACTTCCAGCACATACTTATCTTGACCATTCCCACTTTGAAAGCCTCAGATGACTCAAAGTGGAGGAGAGAGTCTCTCAGATTAAATGTACATAAGCTTGTCCACAGTATGGTCCCCAAGTACCTATGTAACTACTTTAACTTGGTCCAGGATAACCATAACTATTCCACTAGAGAAGGAGTGAAACTGATGTTGTTCCTTTTAGATTTAATAGTGGTTTGGAGAAATAAACTTTTTTTTACTCAGCTGACATTCTTTGGAATAGTCTTCCAAAGAATTTGAAACTTATACCTTCAATGGGGAGTTTCAAGTTCTCACTGAACAAATTGCTAAATAGTAGCATGTCTCCAAAGTGAGTCCTAAGATTATAGTACATGGCTGAGAAGGAAATGCCCGGGATAGCATATGTTCTGACTTTTGGTGCCTATTGTGTATCATAGTGTGATTGTCTTGTGTATGTATATTATGGATTGATTGTTTTATATATTAATGGTATGTGAGACAACGGAGCTGTACCTGTCCATAGTTGTTTATTAGAAAATGGGACTGCACTAATTAGATAGTTTTATGAAACAAACAACAATTGTGTCTGTCACAGTCTGTTACCACTGCAGTTGCTGCCTAACCTTTTATCTGCATCAAGTCTGGTGGAAAAACACCACTGGTGGGAAAATGTGTATATTTTCTTTATGCAGATTTTAGAATATTTGCATGAAAATCTGTCGCCAATTGTATGGAAACCTTTATTCTACAAACGTCTTGTATTGTGAAGGAGTGTGTCCCTTTTGAATTAATTAGTTGCATTGTAGTTGTTTGTGGTGTTGTTGCCATTCAGCCTCATCTAGCGTTGGTATAGAATAACTGATAACTGACAAAATACCAGATTGCACTAATATTTATTTGACTTGCTGTAATAAAGAGATACAGACCATATAAAAGCATACATTACATCTCTAACAATGTCTTAATTGTGTCTTAATTGAAAATGAAAGCATAGTCTTTCTTTATTCACCATTTCAATAAGAGCTATACCAGTATTAACAGCCAGCAGGCTCAGACAATATCCATAATGACTATAGAGAAAGTACTAACACTTTAAACCCTATGGTCAGATGGCTTTTCATGAAGACCTCATAGTAAGTAATGGAATCCATGTTTTGGGGTGTGTGGGTAGTGGGTCAGTGACTTGAGGGGGAGAAAGAACCAGTGGAAACAGAGAGTTGAGGTGGGCCAGGTGGGATTGGACCAGTCACGTCCAGGTGTCAGGCCAGGGTGTCCTCAGATGCGGTCCAAGAGCCTCAGGTCCTCTGGAAGGGGAGACAGAGAAAGAGAAAAGATGAGGGTTAGTGAGAGCATGGCTAAGACCATAGTACACCACATGAACTGGGGGTAGAGGATAATCAATCGTGTTTCTGTGGACACTGGATAATCTGACACACACACACCTGTTTGACCTCGCTGTGATAATGTAGGACTACTTATGTCACTTTTCTGAGTCAATTCAGGTAGCATTCAACGTCCTGTGTTTGTGTTAACCATGGCAGCCAGCATTGTTTAAAAAAAGAGATGTACAGAAAGATAATCAGCCTCTGTGTCTATGGATCCTTTCCCCTTCATGTATTTCTCATGTCAGCCAGGCCCATATTTTCAAAGAAACACAATTTCTTTCAATCTCGAAAAGTAGTTTTGTTCCGGTCACAATATATGTACGGTAAACAGCGCCACACTCAGGCAGAAAACTGAATGTTCTGTTCTCAGCCAGGTCCGGCTTTTCAAATAAAACATAATTTTACTCTCGATTTTAGTAAAAGTAAAAGTAGTTTTGCTATGATCTGAAAAAAAATCATGATCTAACAAATCAGGTAAAGAACGCCACACTCATGCAACAATGATAGATAGATAGATAGATAGATAGATAGATAGATAGATAGATAGATAGATAGATAGATAGATAGATAGATAGATAGATAGATAGATAGATAGATAGATAGATAGATACTTTATTGATCCCCGTGGGGAAATTTCTTTGTCAAGCAGCTATCATAAAGTGAGAACAATTAGTACCTGACTAACCAGTGCAACATGCTTAGCTCTGCCCACTGGGGCGTGGTTTACGGAGCGCTCATTGAAATTAACGCTCGTATCTTCGTATTCTAACGGATAGATATATCTCACCACACCGGGTGTTAATATGTGCTGTGCGATGGTTAGGCAGTTTCATCATACTGTAGTTGTAGCCGGTGAATAGACATCGGGTTTGGAGGGGAAACGCACTTGGTATATTATTTGTTGCAAATTGAACACCTCAAAAGTAGATTAATGCAATTTTCGCGAAAATAGCCTCCTATTCCAGTTAAAGCTATTGATGTCGGTGATTCATTGTGACCGAAGATGCTTACAGATATGATTGAGGTGGAAGAATTCGAAATCAAGGATGAAGAACCATGGTATGACAACCAGGATCTTGAGCATGGTAAATATTCTTATTCTATCCATGATGACCGAGACTTTGAACGCGCGGGATCACCTGTGCTGTGCGTATCAAATGACAGCTACAACCTGGCAGTGACCACAATTTGACACTAGGCTAATAAATTATTTTCAAGCAGGTGTGGAATCAATGAGCGCCTGGTGCACACCATCTTTAATAGGGCAGGTGAAGTTGTCACTAACGAATGTATTTTACAGGACACATTTGTAGGTTTAACTCTAGCCTACTGTACTGTGGCTTTCAGCCAAATATTTCAAGGTTGTCTCAAGCAGAATTGGCACACTCATTCCACTGCTACGGATGCAACCAACCATTTGAATCAATGAATCCTTTGTCTTAGATTTTCTGCACGTTTGTAATTGTTCTTCTCCGCATGTAATCTCCCGTGGGCAGATTCTGCGTGTAGACCAAGGGTGCGTGCTATCCGGAACCCTTGGGACGTCCTTACCCCATTAAACTTGAAATGTTAAATGGTAGGGGGTTTAGGGTAGGGACGTCCCAATGATGCTGGATAGCACTGACCGTATACGGGGGGAGTTAATTACGCAATTGACCAAATTATGCGAGATTTTACTTCTGGGTTACCACCATAGAGAATAATAGTGGCATCTAGTGGCCAAAATGCTATATTGGCATGGGCAGCACCATTGAGGGTTTCCACCATTTTAATGTAGTCAACTGGTTGGCACTTCCAACTTAATTGGCTGATCCCTCCTGGTGACCCTGTTGGAGTCATGTCCAACTGGGTCATCAGGAGGGATAAGCCAATCGTGAAGAAAACTGACTTCTTCAAAATGGAGATTGCCTCAATGGCGCTGCCCATGCTGTCACAGACACTATAATGGCACAGATCCAAAGATGAGTCTACCATCTATGGTGAATACGCCCTTAGCAGAGTTGCCAACAACCGGAGGAATCCGGTTTTCAAGGCAGCTAAATTCAACCTACAGTAGCTTTCTTTTCCGCTGATAACCAGATGTGGGCAGACTCTTTTACACTGCATATAATAAGGTTTTATTCAGTAATTTGCATTGTTCCAAATCTTTCATTGACCATTTATTAATTAATTCTGGAAAGGAAATCAGGAAAAAGACAGTGGTGCTCTCTAGAAGATATTCAGTCTATATTTCATGCTCAGAGATAAACTCCCCAGCACACATCCTGTAAATGAGAGAGTTTCACAACGCATGACTTAGGCCACTGATTGTAAATGTCCTGACTCAGGTCAAATAGCCTTCATATCTCAAATATATTTAAGGAGCGCTTGATTTCATTTGTTCCATTGTAGGCAAACTACTGTAAATCAATGGCAGCACAAATAACATGTATTTGACCCACAAACCCAGGTAGGATGTCAGCAAGATAGATTTATCCACATGACATTGAGGCACATGCACAGACACAGCCATAGATGCACTAGGTGTCTCTGCCAGGTCTCGTCACACTAATGGCTGCACCTTTGCCCAACCTTTCATTTGATAAATAATTTATAGAACCTCTTCTGTGATCTCTCTTTCCTCCCATGCAGACCTCCACCTGGCTGCTGAGCTGGGAAAGACTCTTCTGGACAGGAACAGAGAGCTGGAGCAGGGTCTTCAGCAGATGTACTCCACCAATCAGGAACAGCTACAGGAGATAGAGGTAAGGGTTTTAACCAATCAGGCTGTAGCTACAAGGGTAGCGGTAACTCTGTTTGACCAATCAGAAGTCAGTGGACACACTGTCCCTAACTGCAGTACTTTCAGAGAGCTATTGTAGTGTTTGCAGGCTTTTGTTCCAGCCCAGCACTAGCACACAGTATCCAGGTAATCAAGCACTAGTTGGCAAACCTGAAACATTTCTGTTGGGCTATAGTCTGTTCTTTGTGTGTTGAAAAAAAGATAAACTTGTGCTCCTTGTATAATGTATAATGCAGAGGTTTTGACTGAAATGGTTTTGTCAAGACAAGGCTGCAACATTTATATTCCAATCCTTGTCTTTCAATACTATAAAGCCCCAGATTTGTGTTTTTTCTTTCTTCCATTTGCACGATTACAACAACACCATTATCAAACAGTAGAGGAACAGTGGAGATCTCACTCCTTTGAAAACCACATACCTCATTGCTTTTCACCTTGTTCAGTGAACTTTCAGAGGACCAAGAAATATAAAGATGGCCCATATCAGTTGTCCTCTTTTTTTGTTGTTGACATGCCTTTGAACCTTTGACACACTCACATTGCCACCATTGAATTGTTGTGATTTATAGTAACTATAGATTAAATAGCCTTTCAATGGTAGAGAATCTAAATATTAAACCAGTTAAGTTGTATTTAAATGTCAGTCTTTGTGGTTTCTCTCTTATATCACTAGTGAAACCATCTTGTATGGTCAGCAGCAGCCACTCACTTCCATATGAGCTCTGGATTTAATTTCCCTTAGCAGTGTCAACTCCTTAATCCTTCCCCTCGTCTCTGAAACTGCTGACTGACAGAATTAATCTCTCTAACGATGGCATCCATTTCATGACCTGACTGCATGTAGAAAAGGCACAGAAGGAAGCTGATGCAGTGAATTATAATGTTATCTTGCCTATAGGAGAACAGTGGCCTCACACTGTAGATAATGGCCACTTTTTCATAATTTTATGATTAATATGCAGAATTCCAAATAACAAGTTGTTATGTACGTGAATAGCATTGCAAGATAATGTACAACTCCCATGTACTTTAGTAGTATTGGTTTGGATTGGTGTTTTGCATTTAGCTCTGAGAAAGGAGTATAGGGAGAAAGAGAGAGAGAGGGAGAGGGAGAGATAGTTGTCATGTTATCTCAGCACCACTGTGCTCGTGTCTTTAGCGCCTTAGTCTGAATCAACTTGTCTTAATAAGAAGAGCCTGACCTTTACTTTGTGTTGGTGCTGTTCTACATTCCTCAGGAGTCGGCCTCTCACCAGAGGTGTTGCGCTCTTACAGATACTCATTTAGACCACGCAGACGCTAGTACAGACATGTTGCTATCAAAGCAATAACAGTCTCCCAGCCAGGAGGTAGTTGTCATTGATTCTGGCAAGTTTGATCTCGTTCATGGTTTGACATGCAACCAAAATAAATCATGTGTATGCCTTGAGTCTAGTGGCTTAAAACAAATCGTATTGACTAGTGCAATGATGTAATCTTGATTCAACGTAAAATTGTGAAGTTGAAGGTGGGTTATGTGATGATATTGTGTCCTGGTTTTCTACTCCTCCATCTTCCTTTTCCAGTACCTGACTAAGCAGATGGACCTCCTGAGGCAGGTGAATGACCAGCATGCTAAAGTGTACGAGCAGCTAGACCAGTCTTCCAGAGAGATTGAGCAGAGCAACACCCGCCTGGTACAGGACAACCGGGCCGCCCAGAACAAGATCCAGGGGTAAGCCTGTTGTTGGGTTGAAAGCCTGAGGCTATTTTCCAATTCTTCACCCTTCTCGCACACTTTCTCACATTGATCTAACAATGGTGGAAACTCCCTCCAAACATTGCTTATGCTAATCCAATACATCTAAATCCATTGCGGGTTGGAGAATCGGGACGCAGAGAATATAGATGGAATGGGAAACAAACGTGTGTTGGTGAGAGGAGAGCTAAAAGTGTAAGGATTATTTTCTGTCTCTTCAGGCTGACAGAGATGATCAAGGCTCTGCAGACCCAGATGGAGGATCTTCAATGTCAGGTAGATGTTCTGAAGACCGCCCCTGCCAATATCCATAGGAACCCCCTTAAAGAGTCATGTCGGCCCTACGGGGCACAGAGTGTATCCTGCCTGAATGACCTGCAACTCACACACAGGTGAGATCACAGCACTCATGAAATAACACATAACCCACACAACACACCGATTTAGATCTGGACAATCTGTACTGTTCCTTGAGCTGGAATTGATCCCTACTTTAACAAGTGGGCCAGCACTGGTCTGTCAAAGATATAATCTGTGCTATCCTCTTACTGGAGCTGGTGTCTGGCTACTCTCTGTTACTTCCTGACTTCCTGTCTGAACTCTCCTCTACACCCTCTCCTTCACCTAATCTTCTGACGTTATATAAAGCTATATAGATCCGTCGGTCTGCATGGGGTTAAATGGACATGGCACAATAAGGTCAGATTCACCAAATGGAATATCCAAAATGAACATTTTATGCATTTAGAGCTCAATAGCTTGTGCATTATTCATTGTTTTTAAGCTTGCAGGTTGAATTCTTTTTTGTTTAAAATAACTAGAGAAGACTAGCGCACCCAAAGTTGCCATTAGTTCTGTTCTAGATGGCTTAAGGCCATAAGCCCTACTCTAGATGGCATTCATTGAATTCCACTTTGAGTTTCAACAGTCTCTCTTGGCCCTGCCCTAGCATGCCAAGCACAGTGTAGTACTCTCTTCCTACTGACTTCACTGAACCGTGGTCACAGTTGTCACTCAAAGTTCATAGTCCACTTGTAAGGACACCCTGCTCTAAAGATCACTCCTGATTAGTCTGTTTGATGCAGGATGTTTTGCTAACAATTCATAAAATGAAGGCTTGAATAACTTGTTGGCAGCTTATCAGTAACTTGATAAGACTAATTAGGTATGTAATTGCTGGTCTGGACTGGAACAAAAGTTGTTTCCCAATACTTAAGAAAAATAAAGTTTGATTGGTTTGATTTTCCTCTGACCCCTCCCAGGTACTCGAGTTACGACTCTGGCGACCAAGCTGATGAACGCTGGTCTCCCTCTGACCTCTCGTGGTGGGAGGAGGAGCAGGAGTCGCTACGGCGATCGCTCCGCTCCCTACAGACCCAGCTTGCCAATGAACGTGCTCGGAGGGAGGGGGCGGAGCGAGATGCAGACCTGCTAGACAATGAGAATGTGGCGCTGGAGCAGCGACTGGGAATGATGGAGGGGTGCCAGGTGAGGAAAGAAGCAACACACACACAGAGAATAATTTCTAGCCAATGCAATCTGTTTGCTCCTACTGTATGTAGTGAAATGGTAATTTCAAGAGTTACATTACTGAATCCTCTCTCTCTCTCTCCCTCTCTGCCCCCTTCTATCTCTCTCTCTGACTCTGTCTAGGCCAGACTAGCGGAGCTGGAGTGTGAGGCTGAGGAGCTTCGTCAACTGTGGAGAGCCAACCATGCCACCAAAGCTTCGAGGTCAAGGGTCAGCCTGACAATGTTGCCCAATACCCTCTTCTTCCCCCTGAACCAGGAGAGGGGGATGGGGGACGATGGAGAGAGTGAGGGAGACGTGATGGACGTCAGCTACCTTTCCAAGCTGAAATGTTGTGACATCCTGAAGCGATGCAACAGCGAGAAGCAGCTGAGGTCACTGCGGGGTGAGGGGTCAGATGTAGACGAGAGTTATGACCACGAGCGTTCGTGTGTCCGCCGTTCAGAGGTGGTGAAGCAGCGTGGGATCTCTCTCCTCAACGAGGTTGATGCTCAGTACAGCGCCCTGCAGGTAAAATATGATGCGTTGCTGAGGCTCTGCCACCAGGGGGAGCCGGACCCGAGCCAGCAGCACAACCACAAGGAGGTCCAGACGCCCATCGGAGCCCCCTCGGACTGCCCACAAAGCCCAGCCCCAGCCTCCCTTCGCAAGGCTGCAGGCAAAGACATGAAGGGCCAAGAGGATGAACTTCACCAACCTGAGTACAAGGCCCTGTTCAAGCAGATATTTACCTGCATCCAGAAAACCAAAGAGGACCTGAGTGAGAACAAAGGAAAGCCTTGGCAGTTGGAGTAATACACTTTCGTAGTAAACAAGAACAAATTGTTCTGTTCTGGACATGCCGTTGTTTCTCGTTGGAGGTGAACATGCTAGCTATTAAGCAAGCACCTTACACAAACAATTTGTAAGGCCTGGTAACTGATGTACTGTTTTTATATCTGGTGGAACTGGAGATCGATTACCATCTCTAAGGGCTCATCTTAATCTATGGATGCCGGAGCAACCAGAGAAAGACAAGCTGATGCACCAGCTCGTTTGCACGGAAAGAACAGTGTCTACATCATTCTGCCTCAATCACCCAGCCCTACCCGAGCCATGTTGCCCTTAGATTAGCAATGTTATTCTACTCTCAGGAACCAAGGACCTCTGGGGAAACTTTCTGTGGACTAGTGCTTTTCCATGGAACCTCTATGCACTGTTAAATCAAAAGCTGGATATCCTTTTAAAGTGACCATGTCTGAGCCTGATGGTCAAAACAGTAACTTTGTATAATCTTTGTGTGCCTCAAAAATGCCACTGTTTCCTACTCTTGGTGATGAGTAAAGACAAATTATGTAAATTTACACTTCAGAATTGTACTGTATGTCTTCAAAAAAGTTTGAATGATCCTGAAGTTCAAGAACTAAAGAAATTAGGTATGAATACTGAGTTGTAGTCACATGATTGATGTAGTAGTTAGCGATATAATCTACTGAGGCTATACAAGAACTCAGCTATGGACTAGGGTGCTATGATATTGCTGTGCTTTCCGAATACAATGTTGACATTTCATAAACCAAGTGTTCTAACGATTCTTTGTCAGAAACTGTCCGGTTAAATGTTTTTGCTGCCTAACTCATACTCAATCATCAATCAATCAAATTTATTTATAAAGCGCTTTTTACATCAGCCGATGTCACAAAGTGCTATACAGAAACCCAGCCTAAAACCCCAAAAACTCCCTAGAAAGGCAAAACCTAGGAAGAAATCTAGAGAGGAACCAGGCTCTGAGGGGTGGCCAGTCCTCTTCTGGCTGTGCCGGGTGGAGATTATAACAATTTATGGCCATTAAGGCCAGTTCTTTCTCCAAGATGTTCAAATGTTCATAGATGACCAGCAGGGTTAAATAATAATAAAAGTAGTTGTGGAGGTTGCAACAGGTAAATACATCAGGAGTGAATGTCACTTGGTTTTTCAGTGCAATAGAGCGAGAGCGAGGTGAAAACAGCAGGTCTGGGACAGGGTGGCACGTCCAATGAACAGGTCAGGGTTCCATAACCACAGGCAGAGGAGTTGAAACCGGTGCAGCAGCACGACCAGGTGGACTGGGGACAGCTAGGAATCATCAGGACAGGTGGTCCTGAAGCATGGTCCTCCGGGTAGGCTCAGGTCCTCCGGGAGAGGAGGTAGAGTGGGAGAGAGAGAGAATTAGAGGGAGCATACTTAAATTCACACAAGACACTGGATAACAACATCAGATTTAACAAACTGACCCTAGCCCCCTGGCACATAGACTATTGCAGCATAGATACTGGAGGCTGAGACAGGGGGGTCAGGAGACACTGTGGCCCCCTCCGACAATACCCAGACAATACCCCCGGACAGGGCCAAACCAGGCAGGATATAACCTCACCCACTCTGCAAAGCACAGCCCCTACACCAATAGAGGGATATCAACAACCACCAACTTACTACCCTGAGACAAGGCTGAGTATAGTCCATGAAAGATCCCCTCCACTGCACAAGCCAGAGGGGGCGACAAACCGGACAGGAAGTGACGCACCCCTCCTAGGAATGGCATGGAAAGCACCAGTAAGCCAGTGACTCAGCCCCCGTAATAGGGTCAGAGGCAGAGAATCCCAATGGAGAGACGGGAACCGGCCAGGCAGAGACAGCAAGGGTGGTTCGTCGCTCCAGAGCCTTGCCGTTCAACCTTGCACCCCTGGGCCAGACTACACTCAATCATAGGACATACTGAAGAGGTGAGTCTTCAGTAAAGACTTAAAGGTTGAGACGGAGTCTGCATCTCTCACATGGATAGGCAGACCATTCCATAAAAATGGAGCTCTATAGGAGAAAGCCCTTCCTCCACCTCCACCTTAGAGATTCTAGGGACAATAAGGAGGCCTGCGTCTTGTGACCGGAGCATACGTGTAGGTATGTACGGCAGGACCAAATCTGAGAGATAAGTAGGAGCAAGCCCATGTAATGCTTTGTAGGTTAGCAGTAAAACCTTGAAATCAGCCCTAGCCTTAACAGGAAGCCAGTGTAGAGAGGCTAGCACGGGAGTAATATGATCAAATCTTTTGGTTCTAGTCAGGATTCTAGCAGCCGTGTTTAGCACTAATTGAAGTTTATTTAGTGCTTTATCCGGGTAGCCGGAGAGTAGAGCATTGCAGTAATCTAATCTAGAAGTGACAAAAGCATGGATTAGCTTTTCCGCATGATTTTTGCAATGTTACGAAGATGGAAAAAAGCTATCCTTGAAATATTCTTGATATGTTCATTAAAAGAGAGATCAGGGTCCAGAGTAATGCCAAGGTCCTTCACAGTTTTTTGGGAGACGACTGTACAACCATCAAGATTAATTGTCAGATCCAAAAGCAGATCTCTTTGTTTCTTGGGATACTATCCTTATGTATCAAGATAGACACCACTTTAGTTGACATCACTGTAAAATCACATTGTAATGAGATGCACTTTAGCACAGGGATGTTGTTATTTTCTGACACTTTATGTAGCTAGCCGCTGTACTGTATAAGAAGTGCTATTAGTAATTCCTGTTCAATGTATTAGAGACCAAAATATTTTGAAATGTATGCATACATGTATAATATATACATATTTATATGCATACATACAGTACCAGTCAAAAGTTTAGACACACCTACTCATTCCAGGGCTGTTTTTTAAAAACTATTTTCAACATTGTAGATTAATAGTGAAGACATCAAAACTATGAAATAACACATGGAATCATGCAGTAACCAAAAAACAAAAAACTGTTCAACAAATCAAAATATATTTGAGATTCTTCAAATAGCCACCCTTTGCCTTGTTGACAGCTTTGCACACTCTTGGCATTCTCTCAACCAGCTTCATGAGGTAGTCACCTGGAATGCATTTCAAATAACAGGTATGCCTTGTTAATTTGTGGAATTTCTTTCCTTCTTAATGCGACTGAGCCAATTAGTTGTGTTGTGACAAGGTAGGGGTGGTATACAGAAGATTGCCCTATTTGGAAATAGACCAAGTCCATATTATGGCAAGAACAGCTCAAATAAGCAAAGAGAAACAACAGTCCATCATTACTTTAAGACATGAAGGTCAGTCAATCTGGAAAATTTCAAGAACTTTTAAAGTTTCTGTAAGTGCAGTCGCAAAAGCCATCAAGCGCTATGATGAAACTGGCTCTCATGAGGACCACCACAGGAATAGAAGACCCAGAGTTACCTCTGCTGCAGAGGATAAGTTCATTATAGTTACCAGCCTCAGAAATTGCAGCCCAAATAAATGCTTCATAGAGTTCAATTAACAGACATCTCAACATCAACTGTTCAGAGGAGACTGCGTGAATCAGGCCTTCATGGTCGAATTACTGCAAAGAAACCACGACTAAAGGACACCAATAAGAAGAAGAGACTTGCTTGGGTCAAAAAACATGAGCAATGGACATTAGACCGGTGGAAATCTGTGCTTTGATCTGATGAGTCCAAATTTTAGATTTTTGGTTCCAACCGCCTTGTCTTTGTGAGACGCAAAGTAGGTGAACGGATGATCTCCGCATGTGCAGTTCCCACCGTGAAGCTATGGAGGAGGAGGTGTAATGGTGTGGGGGTGCTTTGCTGGTGACACTGTCTGTGATTTATTTAGAATTCAAGGCACACTTAACCAGCATGACTACCACAGCATTCTGCAGCGATATGCCATCCCATCTGGTTTGCGTTTAATGGGACTATAATTAGTTTTTCAACAGGACAATGACCCAAAACACACCTCCAGGCTGTGTAAGGGCTATTTGACCAAGAAGGAGAGTGATGGAGTGCTGCATCAGATGACCTGGCCTCCACAATCACCCAACCTCAACCCAATTGAGATGGTTTGTGATGAGTTGGACCGCAGAGTGAAGGAAAAGCAGCCACCAAGTGCTCAGCATATGTGGGAACTCCTTCAAGACTGTTGGAAAAGCATTCCAGGTGAACCTAGTTGAGAGAATGCCAAGAGTGTGCAAAGCTGTCATCAAAGCAAAGGGTGCTACTTTGAAGAATCTAAAATATATATACATATGATTCCATATGTGTTATTTCATAGTTTTGATGTCTTCACTATTAATCTACAATGTAGAAAATAGTAAAAAATAAAGAACAACCCTTGAATGAGTAGGTGTGTCCAAACCTTTGACTGGTACTGTACATACATACATGCGTAATCTTTGTGATGAATGCAAACTCTGAGAGGATTCTGTGTCTCCATTGGTCCATTATTACAACTGCGTAGTCATGTGGTTTGTCAAGGTGGTAGCTATTATTATATATGTAATCTGAACAAAGCGGTTCATACTGGGAGGAGCATCATCATACTGGCATCACAAGACCGTGACACAATTCTCACTTTGCGACAGGGACATAATGGAGAGCACAGCAGAGTGGGAGACTGTAAGTTGTTGTTTTTGTTTGTATGTGTGTTTTTGTCTACATAATAGTGACTGATTCACTTGTTAGGCACCTCATACAAGGGTTAAAGGTCAGGCTAGTCTTAAAGTAAATTCCAAGTAAGACAGGAATCCAGAGGTTTGGTACTTATCATTGTTTGATGACATAGGACTACAAACAACCACACAGAGCAATCATCCTCTGTCTAAAAATGCTATTAAGAATTTAATTTACACTTAGATTTCTACCTGTACGTAAATATGGTAATTTGTCTTTTGAGAGGGGGGATGGGGTTTAAGGTAAATTCAAGGAAACTAGACTTACAGTAATACAAAGGCATTTCATCATGATGTCATTGTTTTTTTTTAATGCTTACTAATGATGGCACTGAATGGAATGTTGACAAACTTGTTGGGGAACCTACCGCAAGAAACCAACTGCTTGAAAAAAAGAGATGATAAGCAAATATGGTGCAAATAAACAAATGGTGAACTTCAGAGTGTCACTTTTTGCTTAAGGTGTGAAACATGACTGTAGGTTAACTTTCTGGCAAACTATTTATTCACGTTTAAGTCTTCATGTTTGTACGCATGTGCTTACTGTAGGCTGATAATAGCAGGAGTCTCTCTAGAGGGGGGGAGGAGAGAAACCCTGCCTCCAAAATGAGTATCTCTGGGGACAACAACTCTGATGAACCCATGGGGTGAGAGGAGTGTTTTTGATTGTGATGAATCATAAATGCTGGATGAAATTGAGTTCATAGCATGTTTTCTATGTTTTAAGAACATCCCCAAGTACCCTATCCTTCACTATTTATCATCATGGAAAATACATTTGTGATCAATAGTGTTTCTATATGGTATCAAAGCAAAATCCAATCAGAGAGACCAGACTCTGTACCCAGCTGTGTGTCCATGAAGAGGGACCAGTCCAAGAGAGACCCTATAGAATTTAAACAGGGACCCTTCACTCCTAGAAATGGGTAAGTAGTTTGGTTTCCTTCAAATCTCTGAAACATTTGAATACCCTGTTATTTTCTCGTTATTGTTTTGTTTACTTTTTTGTAGCTTGATTGCTGAACAGATGTCAATATTATGCTTTTGACAGGGACAGATCCAACTCCCCTGTACCTAGCTGTGTGTCCATGAAGAGTAACCCGCCCAAGAAAGAACCTATAGAATTCAGAGAAGGACCTTTTCAAACTGACCAAAGGTTAATTGTCTCTCTCAAAATGTTGACATACTACCACAGACCCATTTAAAAAGTAAGTCCACTGTCTCCTGATTTAAGATGTCTGTTCTGGTGTTTAACAGGGTCCAGCAGGAGAGACCAGACTCCCCTGTACCCAGTGGTATATCCATGAAGAGTGAAAAGTCAAAGAAAGAGCCTATAGAATTCCGGAGTGGAGACTTTCCTCCAAAACAAGGGTAAGAAGTCTTGTGCCGTCATTTTAAGAAATCTGAGTGCAATTTCCAGTGAAAAAAAATGCTTAGCAACGGTATTTGTCTTGTTCCTACACAGAGTTCCCAGAGACCAATATGAGAAGTCAGAGTCGGAGTCAGAGATTCCGAATAGCCAGTCTGCCTCAAGTCATGAAATGGCCTCCATATTTAAGGTGGGCTGTCTTCATTAGCCAGTACTGGAAAATGGCTTCGAAACCTTGATTCTTACCTCCAAGGCTGTTGTGACTTAGTTCTCTATGTCAGTTTGAATTGTTTGTTGCAGTTGCTTGAAGGCAATGTCATCACTTTGGTGAAGAATGAATTGAAGAGGTTCCAGAGGATTCTTTGTAAAGATTACACAGATAAACATACTGAGAATGAGAAGCAGGAGAGCAGCGCCAGAGAAGGGGCTCTGAAGATTACGCTGCACGTTCTGAGGAACATGAACCAGAAGGAGCTCGCTGATTTGCTGGAGAAACGTAAGAATACACACCTTTGTTGGTCGGAGGCTAGATCCTCTTGACCTACAGCAAAGAATCTGATGCATTATGATCCATGTAGCTAGTAGGGGGTTCCCAAAGTGGGGTCCACGGCCAGATCTCTAAATATAAACATTTTTAAAAAGGTATCCGTGGAAAAAGTTTAGAGGGTGCAATACAATACGATAACTTTTATGGGGGCCACAAAAAAATATAAACTCTTCCTGAGGGGCCGCAGTGACTCACAGGTGTGTGTACCCACATCCATAACCACACATATAGCCTAGCGGTAAAGAGCGTTGGGCCAGTATCTGAAAGGTCACTGGTTCGAATCCCTCAGCCAACAATGAGAGAAGATCTTCCCTTGAGCAAGGCAGTTAACCTCCAACAGCAACCACTCCATTGGTGCCGATGACGTAAACGTTGATTAAGGCAGCCCCACGCACCTCTCTGATTCAGAGGGGATGTATTTGTATTTATTATGGATTCCCATTAGCTGCTGCCAAGGGGTCCAGCAAAATGAAGGCAGTTATACAATTTTAAAAACATTACAAGACATTCACAAAAGATTTCACAGTTCCCTCAAATCACTACTCTACTACCACATATCTACAACACAAAATCGATGTGTACGTGTGTGTATAGTGCAGATGTTATCGTGTGTTTGTATGCATGTGTCTGTGCCTATGTTTGTGTTGTTTCACAGTCCCGCTGTTCCATAACTTTAAAAAAAATATTTGTTATTTTTTATATGATTTTACTGCTTGCATCAGTTACTTTATGTGGAATAGAGTTCCATGTAGTCATGGCTCTATGTAGTAATGTGTGCCTCCTATAGTCTGTTCTGGACTTGGACGGTGAAGAGACCTCTGGTGGCATGTCTTGTGGGGTATGCCTGCGTATCTGAGCTGTGTGCTAGTAGTTTAAACAGACAGCTCGGTGCATTCAACATGTCAAAACCTCTCACAAATACAAGTAGTGATGAAGTCAATCTCTCTTCTACTTTGAGCAAAGAGAAATTGACATGCATATTATTAATGTTAGCTCTCCCTGTACATTTAAGGGCCAGCCGTGCTGCCCTGTTCTGGGCCAATTGACTGGCACCTGACCACATGTCTGGACAGTAGTCCAGGTGCGACAAAACTAAGGCCTTTAGGACATGCCTTGTTGATAGTGTTGTTAAGGCAGAGCAACGTTTTATTATGGACAGACCTTTCCCCATCTTAGCTACTGTTGCATCAATATGTTTTGACCATGACAGTTTTACAATCCAGGGTTAAGCCAAGAAGTTCAGTCTCCTCAACTTGCTCAATTTCCACATAAAAAACTATTTATTTGAGGTTTAATGGTTTAGTGAATGATTTGTCCCAAATACAATGCTTCACATTTTTGAAATATTTAGGACCAACTATACTGAACAAAAATATAAACTTAACATGTAACAATTTCACAGATTTTACTGAGTTACAGTTCATATGAGGAAATCAGTCAAAAATTAATTAGGCTCTAATCTATGGATTTCACATGACTGGGAATACAGATATGCATCTGTTGGTCACAGATACCTTTAAAAAATTGGCCTCACAATGGGCTTCAGGATGTCCTCACGCTATTTCTGTGCATTCAAATTGCCATTGATAAAATGCAATTGTGTTTGTAGTCCGTAGTTTATGCCTGCCCATACCATAACCCCACAGCCACCATGGGGCTCTCTGTTCACAACGTTGACATCAGCAAACTGCTCGCCCACACAACGCCATACAGTCGTGGCCAAAAGTTTTGAGAATGACACAAGTATTGGTCTCCACAAAGTTTGCTGCCTCAGTGTTGATGATGGCAATTTGCATATACTCGAGAATGTCATGAAGCGTGATCAGATGAATTGCAATTAATTGCAAAGTCCCTCTTTGCCATAAAAATGAACTTAATCCCCACCAAAAATGTCCACTGCATTTCAGCCCTGCCACAAAAGGACCAGCTGCCATCATGTCAGTGATTGTCTCGTTAACCCAGGTGAGAGTGTTGACGAGGACAAGGCTGGAGATCACTTTGTCATGCTGATTGAGTCAGAATAACAGACTGGAAGCTTTAAAAGGAGGGTGGTGCTTGAAATCATTGTTCTTCCTCTGTCAACCATGGTTACCTGCAAGGAAACACGTGCCGTCATCATTGCTTTGCACAAAAAGGGCTTCACAGGCAAGGATATTGCTGCTGGTAAGATTGCACCTAAATCAACCATTTATCGGATCTTCAAGGAGAGAGGTTCAATTGTTGTGAAGAAGGCGTCAGGGCGCCCAAGAAAGTCCAGCAAGCGCCAGGACCGTCTCCTAAAGTTGATTCAGCTGCGGGATCGGGGCACCACCAGTGCAGAGCTTGCTCAGGAATGGCAGCAGGCAGGTGTGAGTGTATCTGCACACACAGTGAGGCGAAGACTTTTGGAGGATGGCCTGGTGTCAAGAAGGGCAGCAAAGAAGCCACTTCTCTCCAGGAAAAACATCAGGGACAGACTGATATTCATTTTCTCTGATTAATCCTCTGGAGAAGACAAGGTGAGCTCTACCATCAGTCCTGTGTCATGCCAACAGTAAAGCATCCTCAGACCATTCATGTATGGGGTTGCTTCTCAGCCAAGGGAGTGGGCTCACTCACAATTTTGCCTAAGAACACAGCCATGAATAAAGAATGGTACCAACACATCCTCAGAGAGCAACTTCTCCCAACTATCCAAGAACAAAAAGGTGACGACCAATGCATTTTCCAGCATGATGGAGCACCATAAGGCAAAAGTGATAACTAAGTGGGTCCATGGCCAGAAAACTCCCCAGACCTTAATCCCATTGAGAACTTCTGGTCGATCCTCAAGAGGCGGGTGGACAAACAAAAACCCACAACTTCTGACAAACTCCAAGCATTGATTATGCAAGAATGGCCTGCATCAGTCAGGATGTGGCCAAGAAGTTAATTGACAGCATGGCAGGGCGTATTGCAGAGGTCTTGAAAAAGAAGGGTCAACACTTCAAATATTGAGTCTTTGCATAAACTGAATGTCATTGTCAATGAAAGCCTTTGACACTTATGGAATACTTGTAATTATACTTCAGTGTACCATAGTAACTACTGACATAAAGATCTGAGAACACTGAAGCAGCAAACTTTGTGGAGACCAATACTTGTGTCATTCTCAAAACGTTTGGCCACGACTGTACACATGGTCTGCGGTTGTGAGGCCGGTTGGATGTACGACGATGGAGGCAGCTTATGGTAGACAAATGAACAGTCAGTATGCCAATTGCATGCTCCCTCAAAACATGAGACATCTGTGGCATTGTGTTGTGTGACAAAACTGCACATTTTAAAGTGGCCTTTTATTGTCCCCAGCACAAGGGGACCTGTGCGTTGATCAGGCTGTTTAATCATCTTCTTGATATGCCACACCTGTCAGATGAATGGATTATCTTGGTAAAGGAGTAATGCTCACTAAGAGGGATGTAAACAAATTTGTTCACAAAATTTGAGAGGAATAAGCTTTTTGTGAGAATGGAATATTTCTGTGATCTTTTATTTCAGCTCATGAAACATGGGACCAACACTTTGTTAAGTGTTGCAGGGATTTAACATGCTGTGGTAGCTGACGTGAATAGTGTTGAGTCATCAGCATACATAGACACACAGGCTTTACTCAGATCCAGTGGCAGGTCATTAGTAAAGATTGAAAAAAGTAAGGGGCCTAGACAGCTGCCCTGGGGAATGCCTGACTCTACCTGGATTATGTTGGAGAGACTTCCATTAAAGAACACCCTCTGTAACTCTTGATCCACAATATAGCAGGGGATGTAAAGCCATAATACATGCGTTTTTCCAGCAGTAGATTATGATCGATAATGCAAAAAGCTGTACTGAAGTCTAACAAAATAGCTTCTACAATATTTTTACTATAAATGTTTCTCAGCCAATCATCAGTCATTTGTGTAAGTGCTGTACATGTTGAATGCTCTTCCCTAAAAGTGTGCTTAAAATTTGTTGTTAATTTGTTTACTGTGAAATAGCATTGTATCTGGTCAAACACATTTTTTCAAAAGTTTACTAAGGGTTGGTAACAGGCTGATTGGTCAGCTTTTCGAGCCAGTAAAGGGTGCTCTGTTTTTTATTTTGTATAAATGTGCAAACATTTCTAAAAAATTGTTTTCACTTTGTCATTATGGGTTAATGTGTGTAGATTGATTAGGAAATGTGTTTATTGAATCCATTTTAGAATAAGCCTGTAACATAACAAAATGTAGGAAAAGTCAAGGGGTCTGAATACTTTCCAAATACACTGTATGTGCACAACATTGGCCTGGGAGGCTCACTGAGATATTGGTTTCCACAGTACGCCATCAACTAAATTCTTCTTGTAATCCCCCAAAATGTTGTTTTGAACAATGTTTTTTTCTACCCCATGGCAAAATGTGTAGAATTACAAGACATTAGCTTTAAAACGGAAAAATGTTCTCTTCCCCAAGGCAAATGATTATAATTTCAGGAAATTGGTTTTAAAACTGCAACATTTTCTCTCTGATTCCAGAGCGGGGCCTTTAAAATGTTCTTTCCCAGGGCCCGGGACTTGATAAGTCTGGCCATGCACTGCAGAAGTCATAATAAAGTAGAAGTTTTGTTCTGATATTATGAGGGGGTCCCTGAAGAAATTGCTGTTACACAAGGGATCCCTGACACAAAATAGTTTGGGAACCCCTGACCTAGTCCATGTGGTTCCACAGATGAAAGAGTTACTAACAGTCGCTATACTGTACATCTCTGATTGGAGCAGCCTTAACCACCATATAAAATATTTGTTGACATGTAGCCTAAATGTTTTATGACTTGTTTGGTTATTTAGATGAGCTTGCTATGGTGTGGCGAGGTAAACTCAAATCCACCTTGAAGAAGAAGTTTCAAAATGTATTTGAGGGAATAGGAGAGCAAGGAAATCCAAAAAGACGTCTCAACCAGATCTACACCGACCTCTACATCACAGAGGGTGAATGTGGAGAGGTCAACAGTGAACATGAAGTGAGACAGATCGAGACAACATCCAGGAGACCAGCAACACAAGACAGACCAATCAAATACAATAACATCTTTAAATCGTTACCCGGACAAGACACACCAATCAGAAGTGTGATGACCAAGGGAGTGGCTGGCATTGGAAAAACAGTCTCTGTGCAGAAGTTCATTCTGGACTGGGCTGAAGGAAAAGCTAATCAGGACATCCAGTATATATTCCCGCTCCCTTTTCGGGAGCTGAATTTGATGAAAGGAAACAAGTACAGTTTGATGGAGCTTCTTGGTCATTTTATCATGGAGATGAAAAACATTGATTCCTCTGGCTATGACAAGTGCAAAGTTTTGTTTGTCTTTGATGGTCTGGATGAGTGCAGACTTCCTCTAGACTTCCAGAACAATAAGAGCTGTTATGATGTCACAGAGTCCACTTCGGTGGATGTGCTGCTTACAAACCTCATCAAGGGGAATCTGCTTCCTTTTGCTCTTCTCTGGATAACCTCCCGACCTGCAGCAGCCAATCAGATCCATTCTCAGTACATTGACCTGCTGACAGAGGTACGAGGGTTCAACGATCCTCAGAAGGAGGAGTACTTCCGGAAGAGAATCAGTGATGAGAACCTGGCCAACAGAGTCATCACACACATGAAGTCATCAAGGAGCCTTTTTATCATGTGCCACATACCAGTGTTCTGTTGGATCTCTGCCACAGTTCTAGAGAGAATATTGGATGAAGCAGTGAGTGCCGACATCCCCAAAACTCTGACTCAAATGTGCACGCACTTCCTGATTTTTCAGACCAAACAGAGGAAACATAAGTACGTTGGAGAGCAAAGTGGAGATCTTCTGTCGATGAGAGAGAGCATCCTGTCGCTGGGAAAACTGGCATTCCAACAACTAGAGAAAGGCAATCTAATATTCTACGAGGAAGATCTGAACAAGTGTGGAATTGATATCAGAGAAGCATCAATCTACTCAGGAGTGTGCACACAGATATTCAGAGAGGAGTCTGGACTGTACCAGGAGAAGGTGTACTGCTTTGTGCATTTGAGCATCCAGGAGTTGCTTGCTGCTTTGTATGTGTTTCTCACTTTCAAGAATGGCAACAACATTCCACTGGTCAAACAGAGATCCTTATCCAGTAAGCTCAGAAAATCATTATTTGGACACAAAACTTTGACCGACTTACACAAGAGTGCAGTTGATCAGGCCTTACAGAGTGAGAACGGAGATATGGACCTATTCCTCCGCTTCCTTCTTGGCCTCTCGCTGGAGTCTAATCAGACTATCCTACGCGGTCTACTGACAGAATCAGCAAGCAGCTCAACCAGCATGGAGGGAACAGTCAAGTACATCAAAGAGAAGATCAGAAAGAATCTCTCTCCAGATAGGTGCATCAATCTGTTCCACTGTCTGAATGAGCTGAACGACCATTCTCTAGTCGAAGAAATCCAAAGCTACCTGAGATCAGGAAGTCTCTCAGAAGCCAAACTCTCACCTGCACAGTGGTCGGCTCTGGTGTTTGTGTTGCTGACTTCAGAAAGGGAGCCGGATGTGTTTGACCTGAGGAAATACTCCACATCAGAGGAGGGTCTTCTGAGGCTGCTGGTAATAGTTAAAACATCCAGAACAGCTCTGTAAGTACCAGATCAAAATCATGAAATTATGCTGTTTTTTAAATTACTTGCTCAGATTGAGTGTTTGTTGTTCAACATATTTTTGTATTTTAGTCTGAATCAGTGTAACCTCACAGAGAGATGCTGTGAAGAGTTGGCCTCAGCTCTCAGCTCAAACTCCTCACACCTGAGAGAGCTGAACTTGAGTCACAATAACCTGATGGATTCAGGAGTGAAGCTGCTTTGTGTCGGACTGGGGAATCCACACTGTAAACTACAGATACTACGGTCGATATTCATTCAGTTCTGTGATAGAAAATTATTTTTACAGTACCATGGTCATTTTAACAGTAAAAAAAATAAATCCATCCATTATTTTGTATTTTAGGCTGAATCGATGCTACCTCACAGAGAGATGCTGTGAAGCGTTAGCCTCAGCTCTCAGCTCAAACTCCTCACACCTGAGCGAGCTGGACCTGAGTCACAATGACCTGCAGGATTCAGGAGTCAAGCTGCTTTCTGCTGGACTGGAAAATCCACACTGTCAACTGAAGACACTGAGGTCAGTACACATTGGGTGTAAGAGACACTAACAGAGCTGGTCTTGCTTTTAGGGAATATTAGTTTTACAGATTGTTTTACCTCTTTCAGGTTGACATGTTGCAATATTACAGAAGAAGGCTGTACATTTCTGGCTTCAGCTCTCAATTCAAACCCTTCGCAACTAAGAGAGCTGGACCTGAGCTACAATTACCCAGGAGACTCAGGAGTGAATCTGTTCACAGCTTTACTGGATGACCCGCGGTGTAAACTGGAGAAACTAAAGTAAAAATGAATATGTGGTTGGGTGAATTAATTACATTTTTGAAAAATAATTCATTTACCCTATTGGTTACATTTGCCAATAAATCATTGTCTCTTTTTCAACAGAATGGACATTGCTGAAGAGAGCAGGCTCAACTTCGGACTTAGGAAATGTAAGTCATGACTGATGTGGACAATATGGCTGTAAAGTAATCAAAACAATAGTACAAACTGAGAACCAATAAATCTAACATATTTTAAAATATTATTTTTTATCTCTTGTGGAAAAACTATACATTTTAGAGTTGACATTCAGTGCAGGGTTGAGTGGAAAAACTGATAGACGTTCTGTGAATGGTGTTTTTCTAAACCAATTTCATATTTTAAATCAGATCACTGTGACCTCACACTGGAGCCGAACACAGCACACAGACTGCTCTTGCTGTCTGAGGGGAACAGAAAGGTGACAAGGGTGAAGGAGGAGCAGCCATATCCTGACCATCCTGAAAGATTTGACCATTCGAAACAAGTGCTGTGTAGAGAGGGTTTGTCTGGGAGATGTTACTGGGAGGCAGACTGGAGTGGGGAATGGGTCGGTATTGGAGTGACATACAAAGGGATCAATAGAAAAGGAAAGTCTGATGACAACTGGCATGGATGCGATGCCAAGTCCTGGAGACTGAACTGCTCTCATTACAACTACATTGCTTGCCATGGCGATGAGAGAACTGACATACATGTGCCCTCCTTTCTCTCTCGAAGACTAGGAGTGTATCTTGACTGGCCGGCTGGCACTCTGTCCTTCTACAGAGTCGGCTCTGCTGGATTGACCCACGTGTACACCTTCCATACCACATTCTCTGAGCCTCTCTACCCAGGATTTACTCTTTGGGATGGCTCCTCTGTGTCCCTGTGCCAGGTGAAACAACCTTCAGTGCCTTGGAACACCTGAGTCTTCAGGGGATTCACCCTCCTGTTCCGACACAGGTTTCACATGTTTTATTGTTGATAATCCGTCCTTGTGTGGAGCATGGCTTCTCACATAGCACTTTATGTACAAAAACGTGTCTAGCTATTGAAGCAGTTATTCCCTGTAGCCTAAATCTAATTCATGTGCAATGTTTATGATTAATGCTATTCTGTAGATGATTAACTATTGTTTTATATTGCTTTAGTTTTCCATATATTGAATTAATATTAAAACTGGGTTTGTTGGAACAACAACCATCAGAGTTGGACTCTCAATCCCTATGGTGTAAAACGCGATCATCACACATCTGATCTTTGAGTGAATTTTAGAAACTGTTAGCTGTTGTATTTAAAAAATAATTTGGCTAGCACAGGTTGTTGATAAGGCTTGTACATGTTGGATGACATTACATAATGCTTTTTATCTATCAGAGAATGAAATGGGGGCTGTCATGGCACCTCTCCTGAACCCCCCCCCCGGACCATAGACCAGTGTCAACTTTATTCAGCTACTCTTCCTGGGGTCCAGCAAAAGGCAGCATGTTTAAAACAAATTATACCAGGTCCAACAATACTGGCAGATATTTTCACTTTTATTGTATTAGCATCCTTTGAATTAAACAAAAAAAAAATACTCATCTCCCAGACATTCAATAACAGCAAACCAATCTACATTCTCAATTGTTTTTATTCACATTTCCCATGAGGTTCCACTACCAAGTGCTTCTCTGCACCTTGAAACAGGCCTTACCCACCCTGTTTAGTTTTCAAATGTATCTGTATCGAATATAAAATGAATGTGTGAAAGTAACATTCACCTCCACCTCGTGGTAAAACTTTGGGTTAACAGTTTCAAGGATTTGCACAAAAAACCTCGGGTCAAAACAGTATTTTGTTTTAAATGAATGCGATCACTTCAACACCAATTCACTCCTGTATTATAATTCACCTCAGCACACTCCTCTCTGCTTTTAGTTCACTCACAACAGTAGTTTAAAAAGTGTTTAACGTGCCTGTAGCTATATAGGTTGATCCAGCTATTTAATGATCGCTGTGTAACACAAGCTGTTAAATAACCTTCAACACGATGCTGGGTTGTCCTGCTCTGTGTGGCCTGTATCAGTGACAGAGCGTGGAGTGAATATCAAACCAAAGTAATCATTCCTCCCTTCTCCCTGAATGAAAGTCAAGAGTAAGAAAAGAAAAAAAAAAAACTCAAACTAGCAGTGTGCTACTCTAGTTAAGGCCTTAAACTGAATGAATGGTAAAAGGACTTTTCTTTTTTTTTCTTCCCCCCCCCAAAGGCCACCATCATGATAAAACTATGAACTGAACTCTTGCTTCCTTAGTGAACACTACCCTCAGTCTGGTAAAATAAGTTTAATTCAAAAACAAAATAAAGCATCACTGTATGAATTCAAAATATAGTCTAGTTCTCAATGGCATAGTACAGTGTTCCCCAATCCATTCTTCGAGTACCAGCCCTGAACCAGCCCACCCACATTAGTTGAATCAAGTGTACCGGTTCTGGGCTACAGCACAATGAGCTGTTCTGGGGGTACTAAAAGGAACAGATTGGGAAATAATGGCATAGTAAATCTATTTTTTCAGTATTGTCTCACTCGAATACACAGACATCTGTGCTCCTGCTCCAGCCCTTAGCGTGAATATGGAAGGTCTTCTGTCCACCAGGCCATCTCTGTTTGGACCAGGCTCAAGAGACTTCTTCAGTTGCAATAACAACAAGCGTTATGTTCTGACAGGAGCAGATGACTGACGTCTCAGTCCTCCAATCCCGCTCCTGAGAGCTAGAGGCAGGAGGGCTGCGATTGGTTCGTGTCTGGCTGCCCTGCCTCCCTGTACAGAGCCCTCCCACTAGACTCTGGGGGAGTGGGTTTGGTTGGGTGATGGTGGCCACAGGGGCGTGTCCTCAACATTGTCAGGACTGTAGCGTACCCTTGAGGTACCACATCCCTCCTAAACTCACACAGCACTCCTAATAAGACAGGACCAAAAAAGACAGGTTAATAGTAACACATCGGATTCTTGAGACAGTTCTAAAAGGTTTTCCTACAGCCCACTCAGCTAATCAATTCTATCTATAGAGCAGATTCCAGAACCCGTTCTGAAGATGGTTCCAGAACCTATTCAAAGTTGTTCTAACAGCCCATTCTTAACCCAGTTCTAGTTCAGTAGTCTGTTCTACGGCCAGCCGTACCTTGAGCAGGCGGTCCATGTCGGCCTTCGTAGTCTGGTCTCCCAGCTCCTGCGTCAGCCTGGTCTGGATCACGTTCCTTCTTACCCGGTAGTTCTTCATGAAAATCTCATACAGGACCTGACGGTGCTGAGGGGGACAATACACACAACAATATGAAGATCTTTTTAAATGTAGAAGCAGAAAATCGAAAAGGGAGCTCAAACACATCCACGTTTCTGAAACTAAGTAAGGCTAGGCATACAGGCCAAGACATGCAGACTTGTTGTGATCAGAGTATTTTTGCATGACATACACACTCAGTGATTCAGTGGGTGGCATGATGAGTGAAAAGGAAAACTAAATTATTACAGACTTGACTAGAAGAAGAACCCTGACTCCTGGTGTTGTTACCTTGTCAAAGGTCTCTCCTGTCTCCCACACAGCAAACACCTTCTGCTCGTCCGCAGCTGCCGTGCTCTGGGCTGGGAACTACAGCGAAGAGAGACAAAACCCAAAACATTACATGGAGAGAAGAGAGAGACATTTGATGAAACTGCAGGCGAGGGGGCAGGAGAGAAACCACTGCAGTCTTATAGCACTGGGCATTACAGACACGGGATACCTTTTATTACAAGAAGCTACACTTTGGATCTCAACAAAACAAAACACAGACGTACTGTGTTAAGAAGATGACTAAGTCGCTCTTGATAAGAGCATCTGCTAAATGTAAATGTAACGTGATCTCTAATCCATCCCAAGAACATTAAGCCAATCCCTGATTCAACCCTCTCCACTCCCAGTAAGCATTAACCCCTGCTGGGATAGGATGAAGTTGCCCCTCGAAGCTGATCCAAGGTCAGTTGTGCGTTCCATCTGACTAATGTTTAGTTAGGATTTGGGAAGTGGGATCTGATCCAAATCTGTGTGTACAAGCAAATTCTACACAGGGTTTAATGGTTAACCCCTCCTGGAACGGTAATAGGCTTTGTGCTCTCGGCCAATAATAGAAGCTATTAAACAGTGGACAGTTTCCTCCGTCCAACCCCCCCCCCCCCATACCTTCCTCCCTCCCTCCCTCCCTCCCTTCCTCCCTCCAAGATCTAAATCCTACAACTTCCTGAGGAGCGCGAGGGGGATAAGAACTTAAGCCGGGTTAAAAAAGGGGATTCAATACTCAGAGGGGGAGACCAGCTCCTTATCCACACAACAGGTAGCAGTGTCTCAGACCTGAACACAACAGGTAGCAGCGTCTCAGACCTGAACACATAGGTATTAATGCGAACAATGTTCATTCAACTACCTCTCTGATGCGTACTATGGCATTAAGACAACCATGAGAGCAACGTTTGAAAAACCACATCTCATAGGAAAATGTAGGTTTCACCTACGGTACAGCGCAGGCTGGTGAGGCGTTGTAGAATTGAACAGTTAGATTCTACAATCACACAGCCATCAGGCTATTCAGAGAGCTGAACCTGAAAAGCCATCCCTCCATCGCCTCACTGCGCTCACTCTACTTCCTACCTACTACCCTCAGGAGTAAAGGTGGCGTGCTGCTACAGGGATCGATCACACACCAAAACCACTGTTAGTTTGTTGTTCTGTTTAGGAAAGGTGATAGCTGCACTCCTGAGGCAAGCGAGAGACCACCATTCCAGCAGAGAAGAGAACCCAGGCAGGCTGAGTTTTATCTGGCCGGGAGCCAAATGCTGATCTCTTTAGTCCAGGGAGAGGATCTTTATCTTTGGATATCCAGACTTACTCATCGGGTGGAAGAATGGGCCAGTCTTTAACTGAAATCCACCAGTACCACAGGGGGTTGTCTGTTTTCCAGGGGAACTAACCCCAACCCCTATCCTCATCTCATGCCAGTTTAAAAACCCAAAGCAGCCCTCATGGGATGGTAGTCCTGCAGCAAGGTTAGGGTCTAATACTCACAGGGACCAGTATCTGTTTGCAGTGGCTCATCAGTATAGTATCCTGTAGCAGCCGGTCTGAGATGGAGTGGAACAGGCTGTCTCCGGGAGGCAGGGAGGCCAGGTGGAGGTTGAACAGCCTCTTGACTTCGCTCAGCGTCAGCACGTATTGCTTCTTGAACGTGTTCCACACAAAGTCCCTCAGCTCAGGGGACGGTGAGGGAGTGGCGGTCCCGCCGTGCCCGTTATGAGGGTTCGAGGTTGGGCAGGTAGCGGAGGAAGAGGGGTAACCGTTAACTAAACCATTACGGAGTGTTGATGAGCAAGAAGAGGACGAGTCCATGGGTTCATCGTCGCTGACGGGTTCCTCTTTGACCCGAACCCCGGTTCCGCCACTCGCCCCGGCGCCAGCCTGTCGACGAGCACTCAGGTCCTTCTGTAGAGAGGGCTGGTTCTGCCGTGCACGTTCATGGGCAGCCTTCAGCCGCTGCTCGCCACTCACGTGCACAGTTTCTGTAAGAGGGAAACACAGTTTTAAGCTAGATACAACTATAAAGACAACTATACATACATTATGCCAGAGGGACACTGCGATCAGTACACACACCTTTTTCTAGGTCCTTTTTGGATACCAGGTCCTCCTTAGAGAAGTTAAAGACCTTCTCCAATCTGCAAACACAAAAAACACATGAAACATAAAATCAACCCAAAACAGTCTCTTTCCATGTTACCTTACCAAGGCAAACAGTGAGTGATAGTGAGTGACAGTGAGTGACAGTGTGTGTGTGTCCTGTCTTACTTGCTCTGTATCCCCATCCACAGCATGTGCTGCCGCTGGGCCACGTCAGGGTGCTTCTTGATGAAGTCACCATCGCTTGGCAACAGGAACTCCCAGCCACGGTTGATACGAGGCACCGCCATATGTTCCAGGAAGTCCTTCACATCCTCCGGGGGGAGCTGGAAAATACAATGAGGACAAATAGTTAGCAACACCCTCTCAGAGGGGGCTGGTGGGAGGAGCTATAGGAGGACGGTCTCATTGTAATGGCTGGAATGGAATAAATGTAACAAAGTCAAACGAGGTTTCCTTATGTTTGATACCATTTCAGAATTCCATTCCAGCCATTACAATGAGACCGTCCCCCTATAGCTCCTCCCACCAGCCTCAACTGCTCGAGGTAACTGTTAGTGAGGGGGGGACAAACTTTCAGGAACACTAGTGAAGTGTGTTACAACTTTATTTAAAGTATATGTTGTATTTGAATTGGGCATCTTTGGCCAGGTGTGAGACACCTGGTGCAGTGAGCCGTTTGAACAGTTGACAATTACCTTGATGATGGCTGCGACCTCCTTCCTCATCACTGAGCGATCCTGAGTGAATCTCCACATCTGAGAAGAGAAACAAGAACATAAAATACATAATCTTTTTTATTCCTGTTTATCTTTCATCATGAAGTCTGTTGAAATTTGAACCTCGTCATTTAATGTGCACAATTGTACTGTGGACCTGTGCAGGAAGATATGATAGGAGATATGCTAGGGGTATAAAAAGTGTGACTCACCACAAAGTCTCGACCTCGACACAGCACCTCAGCAGGCACACCACTGTGGGCACTACAGCTGTTCTTAGGATACAGCACGTCACTGAGGGAACAAGAGAGTGTTCAATTGGTTTCAGGGATATGACCTGAAATATTTCTGGGACAATGGTAAAAAAAAAAAAAATGTGATTAAGTATCCAAGGATAATCTCTGTTCATGAAATAACACATTTAGTTCTTGAATAATTAAAAACCAGAAGTAAGACCACTTTTTTGGATATATTTAATCTGGATCTGTGAACCTGGTCCCTAGTGCCTCCACAGTCCTGCTCGTCTCACCTTTTGACCACCCAGTTGCCCTGCACCAGTAGCGCCACCTGCTGGATGCAGCGCAGCACTGCAGTAGAGTCTGTCCCAGGGGTCAACAAACCCATCAGGTTGGCAAACGGCATCACCTTGACTGGAGGGGAAGATAGAAATGATGGAACGAATAAGATGGAGAAGAGACGCGTGTACAAACATCGGCTCGTAAGCAAGACTTTCTCGGTTAAGTCTACACTAGTTGTATTCGGCGCATGTGACAAATATAATTTGATTTTAAAACATTTCCCTTGGGAACAATAAAGATGTATTGTTGCAAAAGTAAAAAGGTTAGTGTACCATTTTTCATCAGTGTCTTGACCTGGTCACCGAGCGGCAGCGTCCGGAGCTGGGCCATGGACAGCATGTTACTGGGACCTACAGGCCTCACACTGACACACACACAACTCATCAGTTTCATACCTCAAACGTTACAACGTGGATTAATACATTACACAACATGTAAGTGTGACTTACATCTTCTCTTCTGCGACTGGAGGCATGAGCATTGCCAGGTACTCCCTGAGAGAAGAGAGAGAAGGAATATAACACACAAAAGGAACCTGACAGTCCCCACCCCCAAAAATATTTGCCACAAAAATAAAAGCAAAATAATCCACATTCAAATAGGGACACTATGTCTTAGTACTCACTCTGGTGTTTTCACCAGTTCTGTGTTCTCGGAGCCTCCCATAGCCTGGCAGTACAGGTATTGCCTCTCGTGATCTGAACGCCCGTCCTAAACACACACACACACACACAAAGTAAGTGTTGAGTTGAGATTGGCTGTGACTTGGATGAACAGAGGTCATGTAAAACAGTGAGTGAGAGCGCCCCCTTACGTTGAGGCTGTGGTAGTGCAGGTGGACCCAGGACTCCTCTGCCTGTTTCTTCTGAAGGAAGTCGTACGACTGGATACGCCTCTGACGAGCCTGCTCCGACTCAGGACGGGAAAACCTCACCTAGAGGGAAGAGACAGTTTTAATATTACCATTCCACACCTGACAAATAAAATGGAGCTCAACAATTGATTTAAGAGGGCCATTTTGTGTGAACTGTGACTGTTATTGTGTGTGTATTCTTACAGTGACGGCCTTGACATCCTCCTCTGCCTCATCCTGAGAGGAGTCTCCCCCCTCGTTAGCGGCCTCCCTCTCTCTGTGTTTGATGTCAGCCTTGTCCAGATAGGCGAAGCTGGGTCTCATCTGGAGGATGCCCTGCAGCGGTGTGACGTGGAGCTCCCCTGGTGACATCATCAACGCAGGTTAGTGACATCAGAGTCAGTGAAACATTTAAATATCAATACTAACGAACACAAGCAGGAGAGCAATGACAGTGTTGATGATGGATGTGAACGTACAGAAACACAGCTACCTTTCCTGAAGACAGCAGCAGCGTATCTGGAGGTGTTGGTCGTGGACTGGATGGATGTGAACGTCTGCTTGTCCATCATCTTCCTGTAACGAGATTGATCAATGACCAGCACGTCAGACACGGCATGTCACAGACACATACACAAATGAGACTAACACAGTACTAAAAGGTGAACCAACATGGGTGGACAGCATATGAGCCCATTTAATCTGGCCCGCGGGAGATTTGAGAAATATATATAATATTGGGTTTAAAAACACTCAAGGCCACTCTTGAACATATAAAACTACATAGAAAGTATGTTATATTGGAACTATAGGTTTTTAAATAACTGCCCTTTTTCAGGCCTGCAAATTGCTTTTTACAAACAAAATCGGTCCCCCAAAAATAATTATTGCCCACCCCTGAACTAAGTAGTGAACTCACACAGAGTAGGTGTTGGAGTCCTCTGAGGAGGTTCCATCCACATTGAGGGCGATCTGCTCGCCTTTACTTCGACAGTAGTTAGGACTCAGAGTGTTGATGGCTATCTCCAACTCCACCTACACAGACACACATGGTAAACAGAGAATATTGTTTTATAATAGACAGGCTGGGGAAGATGGATCATACGGTTTTGTCCTTTATATATATCCATGTGAGATGGACATTCCTTAAACAAGGGAGCCCAGTCACACCTTCTGCTGCTTGGGCTTGATCTTGGCAGATAGATGAGTGATATCATCATAGGTCATAGACGAAGGGCGTACTGGATACTATGAAGGAGAAGAAAATAAAAGATTAACAATTTATTTATACACCTGTACCAAATCTTAACCAGGTACATATAAAATCGATACAGCTTGTTGCAGAGTAGATGCAGCAGAACTTACCTGGAACAGGTAGAGCTTGTCCGCAAGGCTTTTGGCCAGGTATACATCAATCTAAAAGACAGAAAGAGAGAAGAATCTTGGGTTCATATTCTTTCCATCACGATGAAACCTAGGCTTGGGCAGAAACAGCCTGGTTAACAGGGATGTTGGGGAAACTGGTCACTCACCTCTTGTATGATGGGGTCATCGTCCTCCTCGCTGGCCATGCTGAGGGGAGATGTCACAGAAGAGCAACAGGTGACCTCTGGAGACCAAACCTTAGATGACAGAGATGCTGAGTGACAGACAAACTAACAGGGGTAGATAAGAAGCAACATAATACAGTGTCACTACTCATTACTATGGCTGCGTTTATACAGGTCCCCCAATTCTGATCAATTTTTCCCTAATTGGTATTTTGACCAATCACATCAGCCTATGTACCACACCCATGGCTCATTTTTATAACTCCGCTTGTGCCTATTGTCTGATGTGAGTGTGACTAAGTGCTACTGCCAAAATATGGTGACGTAATAGGAAAGTAAATCTAACGTTAAAGGAATGGATAATAGCTAACGTCAGGTGAGTCAGAAACAGTGACACTGGCTACCAATCACTATATAACGCAAAACTCTGACACTCCAGTACTATCGAGCTAGTTACACACACTCAACATCAGCAACATGGCTAGTTTAACCTTCTAGCTAACACTTATGCAACAATGTAACGTGTACAAGAGGTGGGCCGAAGCAAAAAAACGTCAAGTTGATCGAAACCCGTCAAGAGAGGAGCTGATATTTTTGTAAATGACAGTAAAACATTCTTATGACTATAAAATGTGTTGCCACATTTTCTGATTAAAAGTACATTTCAACATCTGCTCAGGCAAATTTTCAGAACAGAAATCCTGTTCATACCCCCCCAGGATGAAGGCAGCCAATGACCTGCTTCTATCTACGATGTAAACAGCCTCTTGTGAAAACGCAAAATGCTGTCTGATGAAGAGGAACAGATATAGCTAGCTCCCAGACTAAAAAAATATACATATGTTTGAGTGCACTTGAAATATGCAACACGAATTGTCTTGATTGTATGAAGAGGTAACTGTTGACCACTTTATTGAAAGCTAGCCAAAGGTCTGTTTGACTAGCCTAGCCAGCTACTGTAAATGTCAATGTGTTTCATTAGCCATGTCTTGTCAGTGAATTACATTTTTGAATCATGGTTTGACATGATCATATTTCAAGTCACTATACTGAACAAAAATATAAAACGCAACATGTAAAGTATTGGTCCCATGTTCCATGAGCTGAAATAAAGGATCCCAGAAATATTACATACGCACAAAAAAGCTTTTCTCTCTCAAATGTTGTGCACATTACTGTTAATAAGCATTTCTCCTTTGCCAAGATAATCCATCAGGATGACAGATGAGGTATGCCAAGAAGCTGATTAAACGGCATGATCATTACACAGGTGCACCTTGTGCTGGGGACAATAAAAGGCCACTTCAATGTGCAGTTGTGTCACACAACACAATGCCACAGATGTCTCAAGTTGAGGGAGCGTGCAATTGACATGCTGATTGCAGAAATGTCCACCAGAGCTGTTGCCAGATACTTTTATGTTAATTTATCTACCATAAGCCACCTCCAAAGTAGTTTTAGAGAATTTGGCAGTACGTACCACCCGGCCTCACAACCGCAGAGCACATGTAACCACGCTAGCCCAGCACCTCAAGATTGAACTCTTTGGCCTGAAATGGAGTAAACCTGGCACCATCCCTACGGTGGAGCATGGTGGTGGCAGCATCATGCTGCGGGATGTTTTTCAGTGGCAGGGACTGGGAGACAAGTCAGGATCGAGGGAAAGATGAACGGAGCAAAGTACAGAGAGCTGCTGCTCCAAAGTGCTCAGGACCTGACTGGGGCGAAGGTTCACGTTCCAACAGGACAACGACCCTAAGCACACAGCCAAGACAACACAGGAGTGGCTTCGAGACAAGTCTCTGAATGGCGCAGCCAGTGCCTGGACTGTGCAGCGACACTCCCCATCCAACCTGACAGAGCTTGAGAGGATCTGCAGAGAAGAATGGAAGAAACCCCACAAATACACGTGTGCCAAGCTTGTAGCGTCATACCCAAGAAGACTCAAGGCTGTAATCACTGCCAAAAGGTGCTTCAACAAAGTACTGAGTAAAGGGTCTGAATACTTATGTAAATGTGATATTTAAATTCTTTATTTTTAACAAATATGCAAACATTTCTAAAAACCTGTTTTTGCTTTGTCATTATGGGGTATTTTGTGTAGATCGCTGAAAAAACAACAACTATTTAATCCATTTTAGAATAAAGCTGTAACGTAACAAAATTTGGAAAAAGTCAAGGGAAAAACACTTTCCGAATGCACTGTACCTGCAGGCTTAAAGAAACATCCAATCATATACTTTGCATAGAAACCCAAATGATAGAAAGGTATAGGTATCATGTGCATATTAGCCAATACAGATGGCATAGCCTACACAAATAGCATACCTTGCAATAGAATCTTCTCTAAAAACAGTTGTACAATGTGCTCTGCAATAAGATAACCAGAGTTTGATTTCTAAACCAGATGAGTTCTCAAACAGCAGCTGCCCAATACCATGGTGGGCATGCATAATGTTGGATGCATTGGACTATAAGGATTATAGAAAAAGCAGTTGGTAAATTAATGTTGGCGTTTCAAATACTAAAATGTGAGTATATTTAGGTGGTTTAAATTATTAACTTTCCTACTAACCTTCTAAAAGTTGTCAGTGGCATAATCTTGCCAATCTATTAATTATTCTACTAATCATGACAGTGTGAGACAGGTTTTCCATAATGTACATTTCATGCATATGAATTTCGAACACATAACACCATCAAAGTGTTTTACCATTTATTGAGTACGGAGACAAACAGCAAAGGTGTCTTGGAGTATTTTAAGTCTAAATATGGTGTAACCTAATATTGAGTTGCTCCCCTTTTGCCCTCAGAACAGCTTCAATTCCTCAGGGCACGAACTCTACAAGGTGTCGAAAGCGTTCCACAGGGATGCCGGCCCATGTTGACTCCAATGCATCCCACAGTTGTGTTAAGTTGGCTGGATGTCCTTTGTGTTGTGGACCATTATTGATACACACAGGAAACGGCTGAGCATGAAAACGCAGCAGTGTTGCAGTTCTTGACACTCACACCGGTGCGCCTGGCACCTACTACCATATCCCGTTTTGTCTTGTCCATTCACCCTCTGAATGGCACACATACACAATCCATGTCTCAATTGTCTCAAGGCTTTAAAATCCTTCTTTAACCGGTTGATTTCCCTTCACCTACACTGATTGAAGTGGATTTAACAAGTGACATCAATAAGCTTTCACATGGTCAGTCTGTCATGGAGAGAGCATGATGTTTTGCTAATGTTTTGTACACTCAGTGTATATCAAGTGCCATGGGGGGCACAATCGTACAATACAGCAGTCCAGAAATGAGCGCTTTACCATCTACGCCAAAAGCATGGACCTCTGATGAGACCATTGATACCTAGTATGCAAATGCATATATGGTCTCAATGTCTAAATAGTGAAGGCAGGGCAGTACAAACTGCAGTAGGACGGTTCTCACATTTGAGTGAACCAGCCCATGCTTGGTGAATAGCACTTGGTTGACCTCTGGGAGCAGAACACAGGGGAGCTGAATAGATCATGTGAGACAAAAGTGCAAGACAATAATTACTTTGACAATAATTACTTTTTTTTTTTAAATCATCACGGCAAAGGAATGTAGTTTTCTCCAACTATTGAAAGGGATAATGTGGCATTTCTTATTTGTCGGTATGAATGAAATGAGTGGATCCTTCCTGGATGACTATATGATTTACACTACTTAGTCCTATAGATTTTTGTAGTCCTAAATTATTACTTGGAATAAAAGGATAGCTAAAACGCTCCTTGTCCCATAATGGCATGCTAGCAAGTGATACAGCTATTTGCTCCTGCTAGCTAGCAATATATCTACTTGTTCTAAATAGCTAGTTAAGTAGCAAGCTAGCCAAATTACTAAGGTTGCTGTGTTCTAAGTTGGGAGTAATTTTACAGCTTGCATTGACAGTATCATGTTTCTATAACTAAAAAAAGATTACAACAGGAAAAATAAGTATTTACCTGATAACAGTTTGTCTGACGGAGATCTGTCTGATCCGCAGAGCTACTACCAAATATTTTTTATAACTAAACCAAGATAGACCACAGCCCGTTGTTTCAAATGAGTCATAGTGGGCATTGGGCAGAGCAAAGCACGCGCCAGCAAGATCCTATTGGCGCGTTCTAGCAGTAATTTGCATATTTATGTTAGGGATCGCCTAATCTGAAGTGCGCTTGTGCAGTAACTCAATTCGCCTTTGCGCTCCTAAACAACTTTAATGTTTTATAACTTTGGCAAAGGGTAAAGTCTACAAAACTTTGTCCACTCTTTTCGTATCATATTATAGGTTTGGGAATAGACAACTGTATTGAGATCGTAATGTTTCATCGGATGAGAAAATTAAGAGAATCTCGGCCAAAATCCATCTTCTCCCATATATGGTAGTGAGTGGAAACGCCAAGCGGATGCTTCAGAATTATACATCCGGTGAAATATCTGTCTCTTTGTTCTCTGTGATAGTCCATGATATTACACGAGTTGATTGGTTTTAGTTTAGTACGCCGCGGCGTTTGCCTGTCCAACTAGCGAACATAAAAGTAAGTATTTTGAAAACATTTGCAAGAATTGACATTGCCAACAAACAGATATGTTTAGAAGAAACATCTGCACAATGTAAAAACCAGTTCCTCCCAGACGAGATCGAATATCTCGAAAACAGCTAACGTTTGCATTCTAAAGCCCACCACCAAGTAACAGTAATAGATAGGTACTTTATTGATCCCCAATACCTTTTATCATCGTGATTAGTTCTCGCAGTTCAATAGAAGTTGTAGGTCGCTAAATTAACTAGCTAGCTACCGTACATTAGTTAGCTAATTTACATTGACACATGACAAGTCATCTGCTTGAGGCGATTAGTAATAGGTAACTGGTTAGTATAGCGGCCGTGTTAGTGAGATAATCATTCAGTCAAACCGTTTGAGCCATACCAAACACACATCAGTAAAATAACCAGAGCAACACGTTAACTAATTATGGCTATCTAGCTATATATTTAGATATGGTTGTTTGCTTAGCTACTGGATAGCAACTTAGCCGGTGGTCGGTTAGCTACCTAACGTTAGCTTACTAGATAGTTTAGAGGAATCAGAATAATTGGAAGTAATTTGCCAGGCCTCAATTGTTATGTGTTTTTTCCCCGGTATATCAATAAAAGTTAAGGGCTAGATCTCACCTGCACACTTCACCGATCTCCTCCGTTTATTTCATTCACGTGCGTTAATGGCTTTACTATGTTGAAATACTTCATGTGATCGGGCTTTAAAGAAGTGAGTAACCGTGGCTGTCTATGAATGCTGCCATGTAGTTGCTTGGCTTCAGAGCTACACAGAGACACGTGGGGAGGAGCTGCTATTTGCGTTCCCACAATGCAAAGTGATAAAATGTTTACCTTTTAGCCTGCAGATGTCGCAAAAGCTCTTAACATGAGATTGCGTTAAAATGTTCCATACAGACCACAACGATGTATGTCCTTGTAGTGTAGCTAGATAGGTACTTTATTGATCCTGGGGGATATTTCTTCATGTCGCGAGTTCGTGGACTGCCGAAGTTGATCGCCCGAGATCCGAAAAATGTTCCTGACAGCGGTGGGATTCGAACCCACGCCTCCGAAGAGACTGGAGCCTTAATCCAGCGCCTTAGACCGCTCGGCCACGCTATCCTGTACCATCACTGCAGGATATGGCAAGATTCATTGAATGGTATCGTGTTCAATTGCTTCCTGCCAGTAGCTCTAAATGCAATGTGATCTAGATATTGCATCAGTCCGCCGAGTATGGTTATGGTATTTAAGTGATAATGCCCGAGAAGCAGGTATTTGAAGATTAACCTCATTCGAAGGAAGGGGGGGGGGGAAATGGCGGATTTAAGCAGCGAGTCGAGTCAATGTGGCGAAGAATTCGTAGGATTTGAAAGGGTGTTTTTTTTTGTGATATTTTTTTTATTATTATTATTGTTTTTTGCCAGATGAGCTGAACACGCAGCGCTGGCTGTAGCACATAATGTTTGAATATAGTGGGTAAGGATGAGGACTGGGTAGTTGTTAGAGTTTCTGGATCAAGTACACAGTATGTGGCGGTAATGCGCGAAATCGATGTGAATCGCCCAAAAAAAAGGAAGAAGAAGAAGAATGTGGCGAAGACGAAAGTTCTGAATGGGCTAAAATAGTGTCGAAAACTGGAACAAAAAGCAAATTGTCTAAGATTGAAGGGAATGAAACGTGTGTAAATGATAATGAATCGCTTCTTTTTGGGATGCGTTTTGTAAAGTGGAGTATGTCAGAGTGACCAGGAGTGGTCTTATTTTGATTAAATGTGTTTCTAATGAGCAGAGGAAGATTGCAATAGGCCTTAAAATAATTAGGTTAACAGGAGTATAAGTATGTTTTGAACTTCGGAGTAGAGCATCCGTTAAAGGAGTTATTTCAGGGGTGATGTTCAGGTAGAATCAATTAAGATAATTCCTGGTGTGGTTGGTGCCCGGCGTCTAAACCGTTGGGTGAATGGGGAAAAAGATACCGACAGAGGAAAAGTCTGTCGGTATTGTTGTACAATGATAATGACCAAATACCTACATATGTGAAGCTTGGATATGTAAGATATGCAGTGTGAGCCTTCGTTCCCAGACCATTGCAGTGTAAAAATTGTAAAAGATTTGGTCATGTTGCAAGTGTGTGTAGACGAACGGAGTATAATGAATAACAATGTGTAGAAGGACGAAGGTGTTGCAATTGTGGTGGGGATCATAATCCTGAGTATATGGACTGCCCAGTAAGAGTGATGGAAATCGAGGTGGCAAAGGTTAGAGCGGTTAACAGAATCTCATATGAGGCAATTAAGAGAATTAAGAAAACAAGTGATTCTAGGGAAGATATGGTAGTGAATGCAAAATATAAGGTAGTGGATACAATACAATGTAAATAAATGTTTGTTGCCAGAATAGACAACATGTGTGTTAAAAAGGTTGATTTTGTTGCGTTCATTGCCACAGTTGTAAACTGTACAGCACAAGTCTCAAAGAAATCGAAGAAACTGGACATTATTGTGGCTGCTGCAGAAAGGTTTTTGGGACTGAAGGATTTTACTTCTGTAGATTTGCAAGGATTACTGGCGACGGAAGATCCGCCCTCTCGGGGTTCCCTTGAGCCCATGTAGGGATCAGATATGTTTTATTTGTTAAACAGTAATTTGAGTAGTTTATTTATTTTGGGGTTTTGTTTTGTTTGTTTTGGCAATGTCAAACCGTCCTGTTGGTGGCGGCAATGGGTGTAGTCCGCCATAAAATCCACAGAAGAAGAATGAGCAGGTATTGGGAGGATATATTGGCACTCGAGGGCCGGCAAACCGTGTCAATATATCCCCCAAACACCGACTTCGAGGGAGTTATCACTTTTATACAACGGGTTACCAACATATTCCAATAATGATTTACATATTTTCATGAAACGTTATTTTATTGAATCTAATCATATTTCATCCTTCCACCAGATATAGTCCCGATATAGTTATATCGGTTCGATTGCCAGAGACGCTACCCAGTAATTAAGTATTTTTCTTTCTGAATCTATGGACGCAACACAGTCATTCGTTCTAAATGTTCTATTGACATACAGGCGGGGAACGTTCTTATCCCTTGCTTGCTAGCTAACTACGGCTAATTTAGTCACGTCAAACAGTAGTCAGAATTTTTTTTATATATATTTTTTATTTAACCTTTATTTTACTAGGCAAGTCAGTTAAGAACAAATTCTTATTTACAATGACGGCATGACAACTAAGTAGCTGAATGACAACTAAGTAGCTGAATTTGCATAAGCTGTTTTCTAGTGACATTTATTTGGGCATCCATAACATTGAGCGAATGATGCGAGATTTCATCTGGCATAGTAAATGTGCTCACTCGTCAGGACACTGTTCAGAGGAGCTAGCCAACAATACAGCTAACACAATCACTTCAAACTGAAGCTGAAAAGACTGCAAACTAGCTGCACTTCGTTTCGTTTGACCGGTTTCTATTGACATTTCTTTGTATATATACACATACAAATTATGCAGATTCATTATTCATTGGCTGAGAAAAGTTGCCTGTGTGTCTGTCTCATCCCGACCCCTACACGTTCATTACTATGGCAGGGTTTCCCAAAGTAGGTCCTGGGGCCACCCCTGGGTGCGCGTTTTAGTTTTTGCCCTAGCTCTACTGCTGATTCAAATAACCAACTCATCGAGACAGACAGCAAGGTTTATACAAATATCGGCTATTAAAAACGAATTGATGGTCTAAATCAGTGGTCACCAACCGGTCGATCGCCAAACATTTCTGTAAAAAAAAAACAAAGCCTTGTTCCTATGCATTTTATTCGTCTCGGGCTGTTGGCGGTAGTTGCACCCGATTCAGCTGCCCTGCGTGTCGGGTAGGCAAACTGTTGCCATTTAGAACAATTTCATGTGTCTGAAGGTGCAAACTGCCTTCCCGGCGAACCCGGAGAGAAAAATGAAGTGCACTATAGGCTTTCCGCTGGCCAATCGGATGGCTCAAATTACCATGTCTGCAGTAACGCTAGAGGCATAAAAGAGATACATCAAAGTTGATACTGTGAGATTTCAAAACGTTTAAAACCATGACCAGAGAGAGACTGTCAACGAATACAGCAAAGAGCTGAATGTTTGTATGAGTGAGTTCATGTTTAAATTATTACTCTGCACTGTCAACACTTGGTATTCAACAAATGCGTGTTTTTCCTATTTCCATTCAGCAGTACAAGAATCACTGCAGCAGTAATGAATTAGTAGCACAGTGTAGCAATTGGCTTGTTGTTATTAATTCAATTACATTCAATTCAGCAGCTTGGGTCTTTTTTAATAGGAATATTTCACTTTCTCTGTTTATAGGAGTAACAAGATGAATTTGTGCATGAGGCAGAAATAATGCAGTGCTACTCGAGTTTTGCCATCAGCTGGAAGACAGTGTCCCTTTTTGGTCAGTGTCAGCGGAGGAAAGGGAGTGGAGGGATGTTGAGAAGCGGACCCTCAGTCTGCTGCTCTCTCCCCCCGCAGAGACTGAACATCAGATTCAGGCACCATCAGCCCCATAAAATAAAAAGCAAATCATTTAAATGTATAGTCGCTCAGCTGTGCCTTGCAAATAATACAACAACGGATCTATTACCAGTAAAGCCTACCTCAAATTGTTAAATATAATTTTAAAAAATGAGAGGATCTGCATAGAAGAATGGGAGAAACTCCCCAAATACAGGTGTGCTAAGCTTGTAGCGTCATACCCAAGAAGTCTCAAGGCTGTAATCGCTGCCAAAGGTACATCAACAAAGTACTGAGCAAAGAGTCGGAAAACTTATGCATTTGCTTTGTCATTATGAGGTATTGTGTGTAGATTGAGGGAGAAAAAACAATTTAATCAATTTTAGAATAAGGCTGTAACGTAACAAAATGTGGAAGAAGTCAAGGGGTCTGAATACTCTGAATGCACTGTGTCCAAAGGGCAATGGGGACAGGAACAGAAAAGGGGGAAATGGATGAAAAGACAAGGACCAGCTCCAAACAGACAGAGTAAAATAAAGACATAATTCCTTCTGTAGTCACCAAGAAACATAGCTAGGCTAGAGGACAACTGCATAAATGGTCACACACAGATCATACACTCACACTGCATTTAGGAAATCACAGTAAAATCTTCTGTAAACTATAAACCATTAGGGAGAAGGATCCATCACAACATTAGCCGATTCCTTTGGCCTTGCAGAGTGACGTCCCCTCTTTCTCCTACTCATCTTCCTCCATCATGCCCCAGGCCTCCTCTGCTTTCATATAGTACTGGTTGGCTAGTCGTCCCTTCATTGCCTCCATGGCTGCATCTGCTGCCTCTGTGAACAGATCACCTGGGCCAGAGAGAGAGAGAGAGTGTGGTTAGTTACTGTAAGTACAACAGAGGTTATCACACTGACAACTCAAGTTAGGATTTTAGGGTTCTAGTTCTAAGTTCAGGTGTGGTTCTCTCTGCTGTCTTACCTGCCCTCTTTGGATCTGGGTCCAGGCCGTGGCCCCCCTCTTGGTACATCTCAGCCTCTCTGGCCAGCAGCAGGTAGGGAGGCTCGTCCTGCATGCCGTCAAACTCGCCCCCCTCGTCATAGTCCGTCATGTTCAGGGCACAGTCGTACCAGCTCACCGCTTTCTTCCAGTCCTGGGACCTGAGAACCAAAGAGAAGGTTTTTATAGTTTTTTTTTAAACGAAGAAGCGCTTTTCATTTAACATCCATTTCACAGTCCTGATATACTCTGTGTCTTGGGGACTACTCTCTATTAGTTATGTGTGTAATCTGTAGATGGTCCCATTATTAGTTGATATCTGATATGTCCCCCCCAGTCTTTGACCTGTCTGGTGAGAGGTTGATGCCAGTGTCGAAGGCCCTGGCCACCAGGATCATGCAGGGTCTGTCTCCTGCCTCAGCAGCCTGCAGCAGGAACTTAAAGCCCTTCATACGGCTCCCTGAGTTGTCCTGGTGACAAGACAACAACACACAGCATGGAATTACAATTTAGAGGAGTCAAAAGACACATTGTGTATTAGAGAGAGAGGGAGAGAGATAGAGATACAGTATTTAGAGAAATACCTCTAGGGCCATCTCTGACAGCATATGGTGTGGCAGCTGTAGGTAACACTGTCCCAGGGCTACGATAGCCTCTAGTTCCCCACACATGGCTGCTGTTTCCAGGTGGTACATGGCTGAGTCCTTGTCCCACTGCTCCTCCTTCTCACAGAACCGACCAGCTTCGTGGTAATTCACCATCGCCAGGTGAACCTCGGGGAGAGGCAAGAGGAGATTTATTGTGTGTGTGTGTGTGTGTGTTTATATGTGCGAGTATCTTCCAGCCACTCACTTTCCCCAGGATGGACTTTCCGATCTTCCTCTCCAGGATCAGCGAGTCGAGTCTCTCCATCTCCACAGCAACACAGGACGGCCGGTGGATGTGAGAACGAGAAGAGTGGTAGACACTCCATTTCTCATCTGTCAGCTGGACAGACAGACAGAATATGAAAGGGCAATGAAGGACTGTATATGTAGTAATGCATGTTCATAGTAACAACTCAAGCCTCAACTTGTACATATCTGATTTAGCACTAATATTAATCATACTCCAGGTATGCAGTGAGAGACAGAACAGGCAGTGACATACATTGATTGGTTAGCATGTTGACAGAGAGGCCAAACAAGGACACACACGGAATAAGACCAAAACACAGGGCGGCTGCTGAGTTTGCGCTCCCTTTCTTGGGTTCACTCAAACTTCTGCACCTACTAAGCATGCATCTTTAGAAAACAAGCGTGTCAAATCAGCAGCTGACACAGTGCAATGTCAGTTAGACCCTTTCATGCAGAAGCCAGGGAATCACCTGTCGGCTGTTGGGGGTGTTTACGGCAAGAGAGTTTAGGTTTGGGTTAAGGAAGGATCTGCTGGGAATCTTTCTCTAGCAAGGAGACAGACACAGCAGCAAGAACTCAGTTAGCTTTCAGTTATCTCATGGATGGAGGCATATATTAGATAGCAGGAACACTAGTGAGCCAGGGATAGGGGGGCGAAAGAGAATGTGCACGGGATTATTTGATTATAGCGGAGGTGGCTTTGATGATTATGGGAATTTATTTTGGCCTCTATTTTGTTTACCCGTTTGACACCGTCTTCATCCGACTCAGAGTAGTGTCGGCTGTAGTGGTGGGGGCGGGCCTACATGGTGACATCATACAGTATAAAACCTACTGTCTTAAGAGGCCAAAAACAAAGCTAAAGAGAGGGCCAGGTTCACACTCGCATAGCTATACAGAGGGTAATAGTTTTACAGCTTTTGATGCTGGGGCGTCAACAGGGAATCCATGTCATGGTGGTCCCGTGTAGCTCAGTTGGTAGAGCATGGCGCCAGGGATCCCCACGGAGTACCAGTACAAAAATGTATGCACTCACTACTGTAAGTCGCTCTGGATAAAAGCGTCTGCTTAGTTACTAAAAGGTAAAAAACATTAACAATAACTTTGGTTTCAGCTATAAACTATACAAGACTAAAGAGGAAGTAGTTGACGGTTAAAGTATTTATGACTGACAGGCTCACGAAGACTGAGTATTGGTGTAGAGAAGAGTACCCCGTCTGCATGGTCGTTGGGGTCCCCTTCACTCCTCCTCTCACTTGGACACCCACTGTCTCCTCCATCCTCTGAGTCCTACAGAAAACAAGCACAGCCCTCAGTATATGTCAACCATAACTAATGCCATTCTTGTGATCAGGATCGTCAAGAGTCATTTCCACAAAGCCTTCACTGACCTTGAGTTCTGGACTGTGGCTGCGGTGGTTGTTGTTGTCCTGGTTGTGTTTCTCCCGTTCATCCATCTCATTTACGAAAGACAAACCTGAGGGTGGGAAACGTGACGTTCGATTAAAATAAACATTTTAATGTCTGATAATTAACAAAAAAAAGGAAGGAGTTTAAGTAGTTTAACTAGATCTCAAACAGAGCCCTTGTTCATTCAACCTCTAGTCTACCGTATCAAATAACATACACTGTTAAGTTTGTTTTTATGGGGCTTTAGGCGTGCTATTTGGAACATCATGCTAATTCTGGGCTGCAGCTAAGAAAACAAACCCAGATGTTGGCTCACTGACTTTACAGGCCCACATATAACCTGCTAGATTAAAAAACATAAAATTAGACAAGTTTGTAATTTGGCTGAACTATAACCTCTAGGCCCTGTTCTTACCCAAAGGAGACTTGCCCATGGAGCCTGTAGAGAAGTGCTGTCCTAGCGGGGAGCCGGGGAAGGCGAGGGGCGAGCAGGGGATGGAGTCACCTATAGTGTCGTCCCCAGTTGAGTTCTCTGACAGGCGGGAGAGAAGTGGGGGCGCACGACCCACTGAGATGGTACGAACACGAGCTGAACCACACTGTTCCTCACTACCCCTCAGTACCGTCTGGGCCGACCTCTGATTGGAGGGGAGGGTTGAAAATATTGTTAAGGATAAACTAAATGACAATTCTAAATAGCTGCATAAAAGTTTCATACAGTAGCATGAGGTCTTGGGCCTGTGGTGAAATCATATCCTGACTGATGTGCTGATATCATTTCTGTGGTAATACGATGGTTGTGGCTACAACTAGGATGATATGTGATGCTATGTGCATCAGCCTCACACCCTTTGATTCTACTTCAATATATTTCTATGGTCTCACCAGCAGTCTGTTGGTGCAGTCCAGCTGGCTTTTCTCTGCAGTGGATAGGTCAAAGGGTGTGAGGCTCATACTCTTACAGATCTTATTACACAGGTGGGAGTGGAAGAACAGCGCCATGCCCCGCACACCTGTAACACACACAGACACGTTGCAATCTATTTAAAAGTATTTCACAACTGGAAATGTCACTCTACCTCATTGTGTTGCTAGCAGTGTGACTGTGTGAGAGAAAGCCGTACCCAGGTTTCCGTTCCCAAAGTCTTTGCCCTTCTCTGTGTGGATCTGGGGGTCCGTGTAGAGGTCCCCTACCCCCTGGATGTCCACCACAATCAGCTGATGGGCCGAACGCTCAAACGAGAAGTGACTGAATGCCTGCAGGCAGACAGAAAATCACTAGTTACCGGCAGACGACGAAAAGATGATGGTTTACAGGCATTTAGAAAGGTTGCAAGTTCACAAAACAGAACAAAGAAAAAAGCATTCAATTGAAAAATCTATGAAGATGCATCATTGGCTTCTGCAGCTCAGGAGTAATCCATAATGGGCAACACATTTACAGCAGTAACCTACTGTACCTGTGGAGTGAGCCTGATGTTGTCGTCCTTGACAAAGCCAGAGTTGGAGTTGTATTTGGTATACTTCCCCTCGATGTAGTGTTCCAGGTGGTACAGAGGTTTACCTGGACGCTGCATCATTTCAATCACACACATCTGCATGATGTCCACCTGCGAGAGGGGGAGAGGGAGAGACGGTGGGAATGGTTTGTTTAATTGTTCGAAAATTGTGGAAAATCCACAATCCCATCAATCAATCGACCAATCAACTACATGACTCATTGGTTAATTTAATGTTCCATCCATACCTGTTTGGGTGGCCTATGGCGGTTGTACTCTTCTCCCCAGAGTTTGGCCTCCATCTGCAGCCTGACATCCTCAAAGTACACATCCCTGTCCACAGGCTCCATGTAACGCTTCGTCACATAGTTACACGCACTCTTCCAGTTACTACTGTGGGAGAAGTTAGATAGCTTCTTCCTGCATGAAGATGGAAAGGAAATATGGAAAAAAGACAAAGATCAGAAGAATGTCACTGTACTAAAATGACAGGAAACAAGTAGATCCGGACAAATGTTAGTTGAGTATCAGAATGACATAAACTAAGGTGAAATACTCCTAAGGGTTAGAGTCTCTTGGGCATTGTGTATTTTTGCTGATAAAACCATAAACATGTTTTCTATGGTGAGAACCGGTGTGTGGTGCTTGTTAGTGGGTGAGTGTTTATTTTCTCTCTGTGGGAGGCATGGACTGCCAGTGGTCTGATATAGACAGGACGAATGCCTCATTGCCTCCCCTACACTGTTCCCACAGAAAGAGATTGTATCACATCACAATATTAATAATATCCCAGCTGCCTACAGCTGTGAACATCAGGTTAGACCAGAGTAATGTATTATATACAGAGTCAGTCAGCAAACTCAGTTTGAGATAGAGAACTTTACTGGGTGCCATGTTGGCATGAAAAGTTTGAGAATTAAGAATGTGAATTAGAATGTTGCAGTAATGGAATGTTTGTTTCTGTCTAGGGATCTATCTATGGCTGTAAGCTGGACTGAGAGAGATATTTGTGGAATGTGGATTGGGGACCTGAGCAGCTTGTACCGTCTTGTCATTTTGCTTACACTGCATGAAGAAGAAAGATCACACAACTCTGAAACCAGCTGAACTAGCTGGAACAAAATGCCAAAAGCCTCCGAAATAAGAAACCAGGCCGTATGGAGAACATTACTAAAGATACAGTGTGTGAAACTTACGTTCTGAAGCATTCCCTCATGGCCCCGCGTCCAAAAGGCTGTGAGAAACCAAAAAGACAAATCAATAATTGCTGAGAAACTTAATCAACTCACCAAGCTTTGAAAACTTTCACATTCATGTAAACGGTGTTGCTACATTCCACATACATATCCACGAGTCCAACAATGTTGTGATGAATAATAACATAGATTACTTATGATTTAAGAGTTCAGGCATACCTGGCCAGACATCTTGATGTGCACTGTGTCTTGAGACCACTCCGCCGTGATAGCATTGTACCTGAGGAGAGATAAAGCAAATAACATTCCCCAAACATTGATCAAACATTATTATTCCATTCTATATGGGCCAGAATTCTGGACTTGTCTAAGCAATATGGTGATTACTAGGAAGTAGAAAATGTTGCTCCATATACTAAAGGGGTCGGGGTTAGAACAAGTGGACTGAAAATGGATTGGATTTGTTCTGACCAGGACCTGCTCTGCTTATCCTCAAATAGTCTAAATATAGTAATTCATAGCCTGAAAATAGTCTAGTCTATGATGTCACATCCCCCAGGATCAAAAAGGGTTGTGAGATATTCCCTTGGTTTGGTGATGTTCAACGTCAGAGCCCAGACCCAAAGACCATGTGGCGGACAGATCTGTTGTAATAGTCCATTATTCTTGTTGGGTGTGGTTACCAAAGACAAACTCAACAAATAGGCTTACTTTGCACTCTATTCTGTGGGAATGCCATTATCACTCATATGAACTTGACGTTACATGTCATTAACAGTTTGTAGGGTTTCTTCTCTACACTAGATTCAACATTTTTTACCTTTATTTAACTAGGCAAGTCAGTTAAGAACAAATTCTTATTTACCATGACGGCCTACCCCGGCCAAATCCGGACGACGCCGGGCCAATTGTGCGCCGCCCTATGGGACTCCCAATCCCGGCCGGATGCGATACAGCCTGGATTCGGTCAAATCACAATAATGATTTGGCATTATTCTAAGTTGTGCAGAGTTACTGGAAATAATATCATCTGGAATGCGCCTTTTGGCTTTAGTCTAAGTGTTTGGGCGTGGGCAGGCAGGCAGGCAGCCCAAATATCTGACACAAGGGAACTTTGTGCACAGGCCAAGAAATACTTGGAAGGGCCATTGAAAATGCAGTGATGGTTATATAATGTACTGTACCTTCAGAAAGGGCAGGCAGGGGTGGGGGGTGTAGATTGTGTATGTCAACAACTCTCTAAAACAGGGTAGTGGTCAAGCCCACTGACACACAAACATTAATATGTACCTGTATCGTATGCATGGCTCTGTCTCGACTTCCTCCAGATGAAATTCAGCCCAGGGATCAGGCATGGCCTTGGCCTTCTCTAAGGCTCTATTCCACGCCGTCTGGGACAATGGGAAACAAGACGTATCTTTTAGATAACTATCACATTGTATGACAGCTTATGCTAAGGGAAGCTACAGACACTGGATTAAGGATGTGGGATGTGACGGTCATGGAATTTTGGTTGACGGTTATTGGTCTGCCCCACAAAAAATTAAAACATCTAAAATGATGTGTATACAATCAATCAGTAAGAGAGACTCAAATATCATATCACATTCATTTGTATTACTACACTGTAGACATGAATCGCAGCATAGTTGGTTCCAGTTTCAGTCATGTCTTTGGTCACAACTTTCTTTTCTTTTTTTGGCGGGGATGTATTTTAGTGTTGGCCGAGTGAAAAACTCTCATATAGTGAGTGCAAGGGGTTGGGGGAGGGGGGTATGCCCACATTCTTGAGTACAGTTGCAGGGCTGTACTCTTATAGCCTAATTTCCTAGATATCAGTGTACAGCAAAAATGTTAGACGTCACTGCAGAACACACGCTATATGCACACCAGTGGCGGTCAGTGCCGTTTAAGACGATGGAGGACACTTTTTTCTTTCTTTTTTCATGAGCATGGCCTTATTTCTATTACAGCATATTGGATGACTGTCATTCATTCACCCAGTTCAATGTAACATTGATAGGTTTAGACTACTATCTGATACTAGAATTTTCACTATACCCATCATGAGGTTGCTACAATCTAGTTTATGATTGAAAGTTTATAACGTAGGTGCACACAGGTTGAGAGAAAAATGACAGACATTGACACATGGACAAAGTGACACGTTCAAGCTAATCTAGGGTGTAATCATTAGTCTGGTTGCAAAAAAAGAGTTTCTATTGGACAAATTCATGTATGTTTATTCCCGTTTTGTTCAGTTTGCTTCCGTTTAAGAAACGTTTTTAGGCGGAATGAATACACCACTGATAATGCGTAAACACAGTTCACTTCCATAGCAGCAACGTTGTATTCCTTCTTGCATCTATGCGCTCTCCTCCTCTCACCTTTTCCCTTCGCTTGTGGATTTCAATGCACAACACATCAGCTATATATGTGACCAAAAACTTTCCAAGCCAAACCTTCATATCATAACCGCCTACATTGTTGTCACCATATTAGCTAAAGTAACGTCATTGTCAACATAGCTAATAGAACTAAAGCGTTAATAAACCCGCTACAATCATGCAGTAATGTTAGTCAATGTTCCCTCTAATTATTTCCCGCACTGAGCAAATTTCAGGTCTGCTGAGCACAAACTTGAACCTTGTGAAACTTCTGTGCAACTTCCAGCGCGTGTTTACTGTGACCACTGAAGCTGTACCTGCTTAAAAAGTTACAGTTTTGACAGTGGCCATGTAGGCTACTGTGGCTATTTGATAATAATGTAAGCATACCAGTGGCCTACCAAAAACAATGGAGAAAATTCAACCCATAACATTTTATCATAGAAATAACTGTTCAATCATTCAGTCTACAGTAGCAGCCAATGTGTGGTGTTCATGCAAGGCTTGACATTAACCTGTTTATGCTGTTGTGTTTGATGCAAGAAACCACTTTACAAAATAAAATGCATTATTATTATTCTCATACCATTATTACAGAGAATCAGATAAAGTATGCTACCCTCTGCCTATAGGCTACTTAGCTTATTCAAGCCTGTCTCAAAATAGAAAACTGCCCCTTTAAGACAAAGCTCTTTACCTGACACGCTTTTCAAAGGTGTGTACACGTTTTGTGCTCTTGTAGGAAGCGATCACTCCCCCATTGCTGACTACAAATTATCTATAACTGGGCTAATAACTCACTAACTAGCAAAGAATATGAACAAAATATGCACGTGGCTACATGCAGCTCTCGCGTTGATCTCAAAACAAGCACATCAAAACAAGCACTCATGCTGTAAACACAGTCCAATTCAAAGTAAATGGCACAGATCCATATATGGCACTGGTCTATTTGCATATAGGCCTACTGCAGCTCTGGTTGTTTAGGAGTGGCTTCGGGATAACGCAGGAGTGGCTTCGGAGCCGACATGGTGAAAACCTGTCGATGTGTCCTTAAGTTGCTCCAGGGGCACCATACTACTATGACTGTCCCTGTGGGTAGGATGACATTGTAAATAAGAATTTGTTCTTAACTGACTTGCTGAGTTAAATTAGGTAAAAAAAAAAAACGTCTCAATGTCCTTGAGTGGCCCGGACTTGAACCTGATTGAAAATCAGAGAAGAATGGGAGAAACTCCCCAAATACATGTGTGCCAAACTTACAGGAAGAATATGACAAGCAGACACATGAACAGAGGATCATCAGAAGGTTGCTTCAGGAACTTTCAGCATAGGATAATCGTGATGAATCATACAATTTTTATTTGTCAGATGCGCCGAATACAACAGGTGTAGACCTTACAGTGAAATGCTACAGGGCTATGAGTTTTTCCTGACCACATAACCTGACCATGGAAAACTCTTGACCATATTATATATGAGTATCAATGTAGAAACAGGAGTCTTTCTATTGACCTACTAGGAGGATAAAAAGTCTCACATTAGCTGTCCTAGCTGGAAGTCACCCAAGAGCCCTTCATTTCACCAAAGAGCCCTACATTGCACAATAACATAGATCATTAACGTGCTGTCACCAGATCGATTTTATAACCACAGCCAGCACTTGGGCCAGGAACTTTTCCAGTCCATGAGACCTAACCAGGAAAAACTTCTGACTACACAGTTGTACTCTGTTTTCTCAGAACTAACAGTGATCCAAGTGGCATTTGCTAGTAATGTAAACCTGTTAGTAACCCGACCCTACCATACAGTAGCACCCTCCAGCCTCATGGCCACCAGTTCCGTCGGAACGCAAAGTGTGACGCAAGTCATTCATTGTCAATGGAGCAGTCCGCAACGCTGCGTTGGGGATGCCGCACTAGGCTGCTGTACGTTCTGTGTACCGCATACGTTCAGTATTTTCAACTTGTGTGTTGCTTTACCGTGCAGTGGTAAAAACAGAAGTCCATAAACAGTCAAGCCAGTTAGCTAGCTATTTAACTACAAAAGTAAACACTTTGCTAGATAGCTTAGCTAAGAAATTGCCAGAACCTAGCTTCCACTTTGCAGCTAATTATTTCACATTCAACTGCCCAGGTAATTCAATCGTATTGGCAATGTCTCCATGCAGAATTTTTAGCATGGAGGTCCCGGTAGCAATCAGCGCTTTGGTCGAACACGGAAGGGAACCTAGAGAGAGCAAAAATGTTGCAATCTAGATAAGATATACTCTAAGAGATGGTAATGTGTCTTCTGCTTTTTATCCAACCCTCCCCTCCCGGATATATAGTCGTGGTCAAAAGTTTTGAGAATGACAAGTATTGGTCTCCACAAAGTTTGCTGCTTCAGTGTTCTTAGATCTTTATATCAGTAGTTACTATGGTACACTGTCTTCTCCGGACAAGGTGTTTTCCGGATGGCCCAAACAATCGGAAAGGGGATTCATCAGAGAAAATGACTCTACCCCAGTCCTCAGCAGTCCAATCCCTGTACCTTTTGCAGAATATCAGACTGTCCCTGATGTTTTTCCTGGAGAGAAGCTTCTTTGCTGCCCTTCTTGACACCAGGCCATCCTCCAAAAGTCTTCGCCTCACTGTGCGTGCAGATGCACACCTGCCTGCTGCCATTCCTGAGCAAGCTCTGCACTGGTGGTGCCCCGATCCCGCAGCTGAATCAATTTTAGGAGAAGGTCTTGGCGCTTGCTGGACTTTCTTGGGCGCCCTGACGTCTTCACAACAATTGAACCTCTCTCCTTGAAGTTCTTGATGATCCGATAAATGGTTGATTTAGGTGCAATTCTACCAGCAGCAATATGCTTGCCCGTGAAACCCTTTTTGTGCAAAGCAATGACGGCACGTGTTTCCTTGCAACTAACCATGGTTGACAGAGAAAGAACAATGATTTCAAGCACCACCCTCCTTTTAAAGCTTCCAGTCTGTTATTCTGACTCAATCAGCATGACAGTGATCTCCAGCCTTGTCCTCGTCAACACTCACCTGTGTTAACGAGACAATCACTGACATGATGGCAGCTGGTCCTTTTGTGGCAGGGCTGAAATGCAGTGGAAATGTTTTTTGGGGATTAAGTTCATTTTCATGGCAAAAAGGGACTTTGCAATTAGTTGCAATTCATCTGATCACTCTTCATGACATTCTGGAGTATATGCAAATTGCCATCATCAACACTGAGGCAGAAAACTTTGTGGAGACCAATACTTGTGTCATTCTCAAAACTTTTGACCATGACTGTACAGACACACACCCACACATTAGGTTGTCGAGGCTGGAGCTGAGGGCAGCCACAGTGCAGTGCCTAATAAGCAGTACGCGGTAACTGACATCCATCTAGGCTAGTGTATATTTAGCCTGAACTATTTACATTGATATACGAGGGTCAGGCAGAAGGCCACGTCTGGTTGGTGAGAAACACACACCGGGCATTGCACGTCAGTCCCTGGTCTCCTGCAGTGTGTCCCTTCACACATCCTCAATGATATAATATACATACAGTCGTGGCCAAAAGGTTTGAGAAGTATTGGTCTCCACAGAGTTTGCTGCTTCAGTGTTCTTAGATCTTTGTCAGTAGTTACTATGGTACACTGAAGTATAATTACAAGTATTCCATAAGTGTCAAAGGCTTTCATTGACAATGACATTCAGTTTATGCAAAGAGTCAATATTTGCAGTGTTGACCCTTCTTTTTCAAGACCTCTGCAATCCGCCCTGGCATGCTGTCAATTAACTTCTGGGCCACATCCTGACTGATGGCAGGCCATTCTTGTATAATCAATGCTTGGAGTTTGTCAGAAGTTGTGGGTTTTTGTTTGTCCACCCGCCTCTTGAGGATCGACCACAAGTTCTCAATGGGATTAAGGTCTGGGGAGTTTCCTGGCCATGGACCCAAAATGTCGATGTTTTGTTCCTGAGCCACTTAGTTATCACTTTTGCCTTATGGCAAGGTGCTCCATCATGCTGTAAAAGGCATTGGTCGTCATCAAACTGTTCTTGGATGGTTGGGAGAAGTTGTGAGTGAGCCCACTCCTTGGCTGAGAAGCAACCCCACACATGAATGGTCTCAAGATGCTTTACTGTTGGCATGACACAGGACTGATGGTAGCGCAATTCATCTGATCACTCTTCATGACATTCTGGAGTATATGCAAATTGCCATCATCAACACTCAGGCAGCAAACTTTGAGGAGACCAATACTTGTGTCATTCTCAAAACTTTTGGCCACGACTGTACAGTATAGCTGTGGTTGTACCCTCAATGATATCATATACAGTATATCTGTGGTTGTACCCTCAATGATATCATATACAGTATATTTGTGGTTGTTCCCTCAATGATATCATATACAGTATATACACTACCATTCAAAAGTTTGGGGTCACTTAGAAATGTTCTTGTTTTTGAAAGAATAGGCAATTTTTTGTCCATTAAAATAACATCAAATTGATCGGAAATGCAGTGTAGACATTGTTAATGTTGTAAATGACTATTGTAGCAGGCAACAGCAGTTTATTTTATGCAATATCTACATAGGCTAGCATCCCGGAGTCGCCTCTTCACTGTTGACGTTGAGACTGGTGTTTTGCGGGTACTATTTAATGAAGCTGCCAGTCGAGGACTTGTGAGGCGTCTGTTTCTCAAACTAGACACGCTAATGTACTTGTCCTCATGCTCAGCTGTGCACCGGGGCCTCCCACTCCTCTTTCTATTCTGGTTAGAGGCAGTTTGCGCTGTTCTGTGAAGGGAGCAGTACACAGCGTTGTACGAGATCTTCAGTTTCTTGGCAATTTCTCGCATGGAATAACCTTAATTTCTCAGAACAAGAACACACTGACGAGTTTCAGAAGAAAGTTATTTGTTTCTGGCCATTTTGAGCCTGTAATCGAACCCACAAATGCTGATGCTCCAAATACTCAACTAGTCTAAAGAGGGCCAGTTGTATTGCTTCTTTAAATCAGCACAACAGTTTTCAGCTGTGCTAACATAATTGCAAAAGGGTTTTCTAATGATCAATTAGCCTTTAAAAATGATAAACTTGGATTAGCTAACACAACGTGCCATTGGAACACAGGAGTGATGGTTGCTGATAATGGGCCTCTGTACACCTATGTAGATATTGCATTTTATTTTTTTTTTTTTTATCAGCCGTTTCCAGCTACAATAGTCATTTACAACATTAACAATGTCTACACTGTATTTCTGATCAATTTGATGTTATTTTAAAACGGACAAAAAAATGTGCTTTTCTTTAAAAAAACAAGGACATTTCTAAGTGACCCCAAACTTTTGAACGGTAGTGTATGTTGTACCCTTGTGATCAGACACAATATCTCCTCACAAAACTGGACCACCAGACAATGGTGCCAACATCCTGTCTGGCTGTTGCTTTTCTGAAACACAGTTTGCGCCGCAGTAGAGCTGAACATTATATTTAGAATAAGATAAACAACAATCTTTGTTTCAACCATTATCGTCATGTGCTTATTGGCTGCTTAATACATTTGCATTAGCTTAGCTCTTGATATATTCCTGAGGACTCCTGCATGGGTTAGGGAAGATACACGTGACAGATAAGGGATCAAGGGTCTAGATAAAAACAGGTCATGCAAGTACAACGGAAGGAAGAAGGAAGGAATTATTTCAAGATTGAATTAATGTCGGGAAGGTGAGGAGGAAGGAGGCACTGATGCAAAAGGAGAGGGAAATGAAACAACGTGGTGAGTAACGTACCCGTGCATTCTCAGATAACGCCTCAAACTCGACCGACCGTTGTTGTGGAGTTTCTTTCTCTGTTTCTGTTTCATTCTATGTGGAGAGGTAGAGAAATTAACTGTTTAATATTAGCAACTTACATGAGGAGCAGAGCAAAAGATGTATTGCGATTCGTTGACTATGTTGGTCTTGAACATTCCATGAGAAGGGAATTATCATCTTATTGCCAGTAGAATGTGTTTTGGAACTTGCTTCCAACATGGAGACCCATAAATTCTACATCTCAAACAGAGTCTGCCGAACTTTCCCCTCCATCAACCCCACTCTACAGGCTGGACTACTGGATCAGAAGGCCAGGGGACACAACGCATGCTGTGGAAGGGTTGTTTACATACGACATCATCATGTGAGGTGAGAGCTGCTCTCTGGGTACTACTTCCTGTTCTGAGAGTGCACAGACGAGATGCAGCTGACCTGCTGCTGTCAGCCACAGAAATGCGCGCACACACACACACACGCACACAGGCACACAGGCACACACACACACAGAGAGAGAGAAAGAGGGCCTTCTCCTTATAAGGCAGAGTTGGTCTGACCACATTTCTAGCAGTGAGAGCGAGAGCTCAGCATTTTGCATACTGACAATAGAGCAATACAGTACACGGCAACATGTTGCCCAGTCAGCTGTTGCCCAGCAACCCATGGTACTTTCAGAATCTTCTAAACCCTGTGCATATTGCACCTACACTACTGCTGCTCACCTTATAGGTGAAGGAGTTTTTTGGGGAGATGGACAGCTGCTTGCTGTGGACCAGGTTCTTTAGATAGCCACATATGTCTTTGGCCTGGCTGACAGGGTCATCTGTTATGGGACAGATGTAGTAGTCGTCCCCGCTGCTATCGTTAGCGTCGCTAAGGGATGGAGCACGTTGACCGGGGGTCCTCGCTTTCCCCGGGTTATGCTGGGCACTGCCCACCTCCTCCATCCTAAACATCATGTCATCCTCCATGGTGGCTTGTAGGGGTGTGTATGACGAGTACTGGGCTGGGGAAATGCAAGAGAAACAGACACACACAAAGATGTGAATATGTACACACAGAGACAGACCGACAGATGGCTGTATTTAATCAATGACGATCTAACTAAGTGTGTTTAATTGTGGCCAATTCAATCAATCACGAATGCAGCAATAAAACTGATACATCGCATACAGAAACACTTGTTTGGACAGCAAACTAGTACAACTATTTTATCAAGTAACAAGTATTACTACATGTATTGCCATTGAGCAAAAACTGCAGCTGAACTGTAGTGAGGAAGGCTCAGGGCTCACCCATCAATCACACCTGTCAATTCACCTTTTCAATATGTTTGTAAAGAGCTTGGGCTAATAAAAAAACAGATGCTTTTTTACAGTACATGAGTGTAGACAAAGACAGACAGACAGTTCTCGGCAGTTTACCTAATCTTATCAAGGGTCGACGGACTACTCGATGAAAATACGCATGCCTTGATAATCCTCCACCAACTTCTTCTGTCTGGAGGTATTTGCAAAGTTTTCAGGGAGTTGAGTTGTCTTGCTAGCTTGATAGCTGTTATTCCAAGTCAGAGGGTCGCTGCTGGACTGTGGTGGATCCTGGTGGCCAGAAGGTCCAGGACGAGTCGCTCTACTCTGTCGTTTTGTCTGTTCCCTAGTTCACCCGTCCAGCACCGCGATGTACACGTATAGTTTACAGTCTCCGACAGCCGCACCCCTTCTTACGCAGCGAGCCATAAAAAATAAAAAAAAGTTAATGTACATATGAATATTTATGGACACTGTGAGTGGTCACAAACACTCAAAATAGATTAGTAGAGTTTGCCACAGTTGCATGACAAATACAATCGATGCCACGTGGTGAAAGTCCATGACCAAACTCTAGCAAACTGTTGAAAGTTACTATCAAGCAGCTAGCAGTGCTACAGATTAAGTGCTTAGTGCTACCCGGGATCCTCGGTGAGGAGATTTTCGGCTGTTCGGGCACACTACATTTTTTCTAGAGGCAAGCCGATGTTCGGAGTCTACGCCCCTTCGTCGGTGATTATGGATACCGCTTTTAGTCAATAGTAGGGTTTCTTCAGTAAAGTATTTGTTGTCGTTCAACGAGAGACGACTCGTTTAGAGGGAGCTGTTGCAATTTATCAAGGATACGGGTGTGGGTGCGATAATTTAGGGGTGGGAGGACGTGACCGGCCTCACACTCCGATACAGTAGGTGGCGGTGTATGCAGCTTTCAGTTGGTTGCGATCCGCCATTAATCCAAAGAAGAAGAAGACGAATCGTTTAACGGGAGCAAATGTTTTCATTGAAAATATTGCACAAAACATCTTAGTTAGATGTAGAATTGCGGGACCAAGATCTCCTCGGTAAAAACGTCAAAATTAATGACAGATTTCTTGAATTATTTTAGATTAATTTAAGGAAGCGTGTACTATCTACTGCGTCTCAAAATGAACAACAATACTTATAACGCTTATTTTTTTTTTTCGTTTTTTAAGCGAAGGCCTTTTAAAGGAGTATGCGAGCACACTCCTTCGGTTCCGTAAGCCGAACTGGATTGTGTTTACTGTTTCAATATGCTTTGTGTTGTAGTCACGGCAGACAAAGATATATAGTTAAGCAAACTTTACTATGCATGTTGTCATCCAGTACATGAAGACGGGAAGTAACACCTTGTTTCCGTTTCCTGTGTAACATCAATGAGTAACATCAATATTGCTACATGTTCTCTTTATTTATTTTTGTATGTCTTTTTTTTACAACAAAGGTAGACTCCACCTAACTTTGTCTTGCAGTCCATGTCTGCAATAAACTTGAATGTGAACTGAATGTTTAATGTCTCTGACTGACCATTACATTATTATTATTTTATTTACATTCACACAAAGTCTTTCAGGTGTATAGGTCTTCGGATGGCACTACCAGACCTTGTGTGGGGAGTGTTGATTACATCTGGAGGTGCTTGACCTGAGATGTTTGGATACTCTTAGCGTTCACCTCTAAGTTGTGTTCCGCACCCTGATGGGCATCAGCTGGCGCTCTGTTTACTGGCTCTGTGCCAGGCTCCTCAACAGTGGGGAAATCCTCCTCTATTTCTCTGCTCTTCCTCAGGTGTCTCCTGTTCTTCCTGAAAACTTGTCCCTGTTCTGTTTTCACCTCATAGGACCTTTGCTCCACAGATCAGACTACTGTGGCCCTCTGACACCACTGTTTCTGTCCTGTGAGTGGCTGAACTCTCACCCTGTCATCTCGTTGCAGCTCTGTGAGATCCTTAGCAGAGTTGTCGTAGTACTTTGCCTGTCTCTGCTGTCTTTCTTTGAACTTCTCCTGCTGACAGTTTGCCATCACCAGCCCCAGCAGTAGTAAGACATTAGAAGTCTTCCCATGAGCGCCATTGCAGGGCTGCTGTCTGTTCCTTGTGACAGGGTATTTCTGTGATTCAGCATGGTCAGGTATGGGTCAGCACCATCTTTGCTTTTGCCATTAGCCTTTTGACTGTTTTCACTGCCGATTCCACTTTCCTATTACTTTGCGGGTATCCTGGAGACAATGTTTTGTGTTTAATGTCCCAAGCCTAGCTGAAACTTCAGAAATCGTCTGAAAAGTACTGGGGTCCATTGTCTGAGTAAAGGATGTCAGGTATCCCATAGTGTGCAAAGTGTGTCTTCAGTTTTCGAATGACAGTTTTCGACTGTGCGTTCTCCAAATGGTCCAATTCCCAGAAGTTTGAGAGATAATCAACTGTGACCTTGTAGTCTCTGTCATTGAACTGGAACAAGTCAGTCCCTATTTTTTCCCAGGGATGCTTTGGTGCTTCATGTGTCCTCAGCATCTCTTTCTGCTGCTTCACATCCCATGCAGTGCAGGTGCTACATTGTTTCATGTATGTTCTGAGCTGTGCATTCATGCCCGGCCAGTAGACACACTCACTTTTCAGACATCCCTCGATTCCTATGTGTGAGGAATGGATTCTCTGCATTATCTCTAACCTGAGGCCAGCAGGCACAACGACTCGCTCACCCTTTAACTCAAATTTTGCCCACTCAGCTCATCTCTGTTGTGAAAATACATGACTACTTCCTTGTTCAAAATATTTTTTATTGAACTCACACAAGAATGGTGTATAGGTATTTTGTAGAAAAGACAAGTATGCAATTCTTATATAAACATAAAAGAGCAGACAGATACAAAAAGACCCAGAGTTAAAGGTACAAAATAAATAATGCAACATAAGACATACAGAACAAGGACAGGTAAACAGAAAGAGGGCAGATGTCACCCCCCATATCAGTTTGCCTGAGGTGGGACATATTTTTATGCATCCGTCAAACATGGAAGGTTTAGCATTTCCAAATGTCGGAAGATGTTTTCTAACAGTCTCTAATGTGTAGTTATCTGAAAAAGCTACTTCTGGGAAGATTATAGGTTTCCCTCGGCAACTCAAAGGAGGCAAAGGGCCCTTCTATATATAGATCACCTATGGTATTTATCCCTAGCTCTCCGCATCACTCAAAGGTGTTATCAAGGTTAGAGGGGGCAAAGGAGGGATTCCTCGCAATAGGGAGCAGGAATGATATTGGTCTAAGGTCAAAATGGACCTTAATTTGTTTCCAGATTTGGACTGTGCTATGTATTATAGGGTTGTTACTATAAAGTGATATCTCCAAATTAACGGGACAAAATCACAGCGCCAATAGAGAAGGGGTGGCAATCCTCATGCTCCATACTAAGCCAACTGGATGATGGAAGTGCGTCATCCAGCCAAAACGTAACAGCACAGGTTATCGGCCCAATAGTAAAATATATAATTTGGGAGAGACAATCCTCCTTCCATCTTGGATTTACAGAGGTTTTTTTTACCTTTCCTGTGTGTTTTATAATCCCAGATGAATGGATTGATAACTGAGTCCAGCTGTTAATGAAATGACATACAGTTGAAGTCAGAAGTTTACATACACTTAGGTTGAAGTCATTAAAACTCATTTTTCAATCACTCCACAGATTTCATGTTAACAAACTATAGTTTTGGCAAGTCAGTTAGGACATCTACTTTGTGCATGACACAAGTAATTCTTCCAACAATTGTTTAGTCACAGATTATTTCACTTATATTTCACTATATCACAATTCCAGTGGGTCAGAAGTTTACTAAGTTGACTGTGCCTTTAAACAGCTTGGAAAATTCCAGAAAATTATGTCATGGCTTTAGAAGCTTCTGATAGGCTAATAAACATAATTTGAGGGTGTACCTGTGGATGTCTTTCAAGGCCTACCTTCAAACTCAGTGCCTCTTTGCTCGACATCATGGGAAAATCAAAAGAAATCAGCTAAGACCACAGAACACAAATTGTAGACCTCCACAAGTCTGGTTCAACCTTGGGAGCAATTTCCAAACGCCTGAAGGTACCACGTTCATCTGTACAAACAATAGTACGCAAGTATAAACACCATGGGACCACGCAGCCGTCATACCGCTCAGGAAGGAGACGCGTTCTGTCTCCTAGAGATGAACGTACATTGGTGCAAATCAATCCCAGAACAACAGCAAAGGACCTTGTGAAGATGCTGGAGGAAACAGGTACAAAAGTATCTATATCCACAGTAAAACGAGTCCTATATCAACATAACCTGAAAGGCTGCTCAGCAAGGAAGAAGCCACTGCTCCAACACCGCCATAAAAAAGCCAGACTACGGTTTGCAACTGCACATGGGGACAAAGATCGTACTTTTTGGAAAATGTCCTCTGGTCTGATGAAACAAAAATAGAACTGTTTGGCCATAATGACCATTGTTATGTTTGGAGGAAAAAGGGGGATGCTTGCAAGCCGAAGAACACCATCCCAACCGTGAAGCACGGGGCGGAAGCATCATGTTGTTGGGGGTGCTTTGCTGCAGGAGGAACTGGTGCACTTCACAAAATAGATGGATATATTGAAGCAAGCCGGGGCCCATCCTTCTTAGCTGCGTGCCACTGCTTGTAAGGGTGGTCACGACACCTGTCCTTCTGCTGTCGGGGTGTAAAACGCCAGTTCCCATTTCCCTGCCCCTGCTGTCTCGGCGGGGGAGGAGGGGAGCCAAGACGTTGCTGGAGCACCCTCGAGACATCCTGCCCTTCCAGCTCCTCCGAGGGGTGCGCAGTGGCCAAGAACTTCTGCAAAGTCTCTCTGTCTTTGCGCAGTTTTGTAGTCTGCTGTATGATGTTGTCAATCCCTGGCCCAAAGGTGGAACCTGGCATTAAGGGGAGCTCCAAGAATGTTATCTGAACACATTGTGTCAGGGCAGCCACCATGTCATCCATCACCGGACAGTGTTCTAGCCCCAAGGATTCTGCATCCATTAGGAGAGTCCACAGCCTGGTCTGGTTGTCGCATCAGAAACGGCCTACCATCTTGCTCCAGTATTCGCGGAATGCCAAAGCAGATGGGGTTAAGAAGCTGCTCAGATGGTGCTTCTTCAAGCTTGATATCAAGGGAGGTTGCCACTCTTGCTAAAACCTTCCGTGTTGCTTCCATCAACACCGGGGGTGCCTCCGTAGCGGTGCTTCCAGCTGTATATGGTGCTGTGGACTGGGTCACCCAACTGTCACCCAACTCCAACTCGTCTCCAGTGTGGAGAGAGAGGGTGTCGTTGCTGTCATCATCAACTCACACATGTTAGCTCAATCTTTGCTTATAGTTATAGTTTATTCTACTATACGTGGGGGTGTTGGCAGGATGTAAGGAGTGTGCCTAGGCCTGCAGTGGTCTGCTCCTGTTAAGCTAGCTTGTTCCCCGTGGAACACACAAGAGTCTAGGCAAGATGGCTGCGCCCTGTGAGAGCTAAGCGTTGTTGCACGTAGAGGCACGTTACTCACTCTCCGGGGAGGACTGCAACCCCGCAGGAGCGAAACATACACAGACTCCCGATCTTGCAGGGTTAGGTGTGAAAAGGCTAACTGGTAGGGTTCCGGTGGACAGACAAGACACAGACAACTAGGACAAACACTGCAATAGTGGTCGACCAAACTCAAACGAGATGGCACAAGCCAAACCGAGTGGGGACAGCAGAGCACCCAGGTGGAGAGAATACCTAGCTAGCTGCTCCAAGCTATTGAATAACTGTAGGTATACTTCTGTACTTATACACTCTAACATATAGCTCTTACAAAGCGAATCTTCTCTGGAATGAGCTGAGAAAAGGAAGAGGTGGAAGTAGTGCAGCGGCAGCTATTTAAGGGTGTCAGCCGCAGCAATACCCGGTACACGGGACTGATCTGAAATTCTTACTCTGAATTTATCCTGCCCAGCGGAAGGAAACCATATTGGAGTGATCCAATATAGTGCTACATAATTTTTTTCTATCGCTCCGCTATCAGGGTTCGCACCACCTATCTTCCCACAATCCCCTGCACATTGCCCCACGTGTTCCCGTTGAAAATGAATGGGGGCGGGACTTCATCTGGCAAATAAGGATGTGGTGGAAACCCTACGTGAAGTTACAACTAGAGCTGTCCGGCAGTCACAAGTCATCACCGCAGTCAAACCCCTACCACAGTTACCTTAACCGTTTTAAATGTCAACTTCAACGGGGTGACGTCAGAGTTGGGACGTCACAATGATCGCGTTTAGACTTTTCCCAGATGAAAGGCTGCCATCTTTTGAAGAAAGCACGGAGTGAGATTTGCTATGTTAATTTCATTGCCCCTTGGCACAACCCCTAGACAGAAAATGTTAGTGTTTTAAAGCTAATTTATGTATTTTGACATGACTTATGCGTATGACCAGGGTGGAAAATAAAACAATTTAAACCACAGGTCAGGTGTATTCAGAATGCTTTGAACATTAAATTAACACTCGAAATTCGCTGACTTTGTTATGTTGCGATTTTTAAAATTGTATTTAAAGTATAATTTTTATATTAATGGTTTCTGGTAGTGGGTAAACAAATCATAGATTGCAGTTTCCTTGTCCATAGACTGCTTTAAAGGAAAGGGAAAAGGAAAAAGCGGGATACCTAGTCAAGGACACAAACATTTTGTAATCTATCTCTTTAAAATACTGAAGTGCTGCAAGAAAATCCTGCTTGCTCTTCAGGAGTGCTGCGTGTTTTAAATTGTTCTTGTTATAACAATTAATTATTAAAAATCAACCAACAGTACTTTTCAATGAGTGAGATTTAAGAGGTGTTGAGTTGGCAGCCGTTGTGAAAGTGGTTGTTATTATAACATAATCATTTCCTGAACTCTTCTCAGTAACTTACTGCTAAGGTTACATTTCGAAAGACTAGTGCAATGCATGATTCTGTAGTTATAACCAACTGCGTCATTGCGCAAAATAGTATGCAGCATCATCTAGATGTGTGCAACAAAAGTTCAACATTCACCTTCTACCATTTCTGTCAACCTGTTTACAGATACAGTTTGACACATACGTTCGATAAATCCAACGTATGCACCACACAGAACGCACTACAACTGCCTCTGCAACGCAATGCTGCAAGGTAAACGCAGCGTTCCATTGGAAATGAATGTACTTCTGGTGTACCAAAGCGATCACAGTCGGTGTGTTCGAAGCGTAAGTATCAACGTTCACTATCTAGCCTCGTTAACTAGTGGATCCATCCAACCTGGACTCAGGGGTAGACGTAATATAGTCAATGTAATTCTGGGATATTTCAATTAGAATTACAAATTGCGTTTCGTATGGTATGTATTAATTTGGGGATGTCCATCGTCAATTTCGTATGATGTGTTACGAATTACAATTCGTACAATATGTTACGAATTTGCCAAAGGTATGATGTGTTACGAATTCCAATATGTTGTGGATAACGTTTGCTAGGTGGCTAACGCTAATGTGAGCTAGCTAACATACTAAGTATACTGAACAAATATATAAACGCAACATGCAAAAATTATGATTTTACTGAGTTACAGTTCATGTAAGAAAATCTGTCAATTTAAATAAATTAATTAGGATTTCACATGACCAGCCATGGGTGTGCCTGGGAGGGCATAGGCCCACCAACTGGGGAGCCAGGCTCAGCCAATCAGTATTATTTTCCCCCCACAAAAGTGCTTTATTAAAGACAGAAATACTCCTCAGTTTCATCAGCTGTCGGGGAGGCTGGTCTCAGACAATCCGCGGGTGAAGAAGCCAGATGTGGAGGTCCTGAGCTGGCGTGGTTACATGTGGTCTGCGGTTGTGAGGTCGGGTTGGATGTACTGCCAAATTCTCTAAAACGATGTTGGAGGCGACTTATGGTATAGAAATTAGTCCCATAGGGTGCCGCACAATTGGCCCAGCGTTGTCCGAGTTTGGCCAGTGTAGGCCGTCATTGTACATAAGAATTTGTTCTTAACTGACTTGCCAAGTTAAATAAAGGATAAACAAATGTAATGTATATTCTCTGGCAACAGCTCTGGTGGACGTTCCCTCAACTTGAGACATCTGTGTGACAAAACTGTACATTTTAGAGTGGCACCTGTGTAATGATCGTGCTGTTTAATCAGCTTCTTGATATGCCACACCTGTCAGGTGGATCTATCATCTTGGCGGAAATGCTCTCTAACAGGGATGTAAACAAATTTGTGCACATTTTGAGAGAAATAAGCTTTTTGTGCTTATGGACAATTTCTGGGATCTTTTATTTCAGCTCATGAAACATGGGACCCACTATACATGTTGTGTTTATATTCTTGTTCAGTATAGTTGCAAAGTAGCTAAATGTAGTAAGTAGTTGCAAAGTTACTAGTTAGCTAAAATGCTGAAGTTGTCCAGGTTTGAGATTCAAACATGCAACTTTTGGTTGCTAGACGTTTGCGTTATAAACTCACCCCGACCAACCACCTTACTTTCGTTTTTGCCTTAAAATTGCATTCAAGATTTTTATAACTAACCCAAGATAGACCGCAGCCTGTTGTTTCCTAAGGGATCAAATTGGGGTGTGTGTATTCATTACGCCGATTCTGTTGCCTGAATTTGTCCAATAGAAACGATGATTTTTATTGTTTTGCCTTTGGACTAATGATTATGCTCTACTTATCGCTTCCCGCCCTGTGGACAGATTTTGACGGGAGTGGACTTTCTTGCTTCACTCCTTCCTCTCGGTCACAACCGCTACCGTTTACATAGGATTGTATTCAAATTCACAGCTATTTGTACTGGTAACTGTGATGGTAGCGTGGCCGAGTGGTCTAAGGCGCTGGATTTAGGCTCCAGTCATTTCGATGGCGTGGGTTCGAATCCCACCGCTGCCAGAATTGTTTTGATGTTGTTTTTTCTTTCTCAATCAGGTCGAACAATGATTTACGAGTGATATGCCTTTAGTAGTCCAGGTAAACTACAAAATATGTGAGATGTGTCTGGCCTGTTGCATAGACTGGTGATAGTAGTACATAACGTACCCATTTCGTGGTAGCATGGCCATGGCAAAGACCTGTAGTGCCATCTTGTGGCGTTTCATAGTCATTACATGTTAATGAGAGTCCACTCGAGGGCAGCTGCTTGTTGACAATCACATCATTTAATGTATTAGTTTGTTAGTTAGAAAGGCTTACCTCTAAGAAATACGTCTGTATAAGAAACATACCCCGAAAGAAAGTATAGTACATGTATTTAAATTAATGAAAATATGTTATAATGATTAATATACATTTCATTAATCAAAATTAAAATCAATTTGTCGCAAAGTGCTTCAAGTGAATCCCTCTAAATGAGAGATCCATGATCAGGGGGCCCAACCAGCAGCTTGCCATGTTGGAGTTAAATCTATGCAAGGCTTCACTGGGACCTGAACCTCCGCTGAGAGTGTTGCCTGGCCACAAACTGCAGCTTTTGGATGGCCAGCTGAGTGTCCTCCATTGAGATACCCAGATGCCAGACGGCCCTGACAGAGCCTCCAATGTGGGGGAACATGAGTACCTGTACCCCCTGCCCCATAGCGGCCTGCTCGCCTTCCCCCACCCTGGCCATCAGGGCACAGAATTCTGTTGGGGTCAACGAGGCGTCCCGCAGACGGAACCGCAGGATGTTGGTTTCCACAGCAGCCATGTCGACCTCGTAGAGAGGCGGGTCGCACTCTAACAGAGCTACACACACACACACAGGTTATGTGACAGATTGGTCAAGAATATGTAATGAAATAGAAACGTCCACGTGTGTGTCTTGCAGGTGTGTGTATGTGTGCCCACCCTGTGCAAAGGTCCTGGCATGACGGTGGTCTTCCTCCAGCCTGTTGATCATGTCCCCCAATGCCAGCTTGCCAGCAGCTGCCAGTATGCCCACCTGGCGTAGCCCTCCGCCCAGGGCTTTACGACAACGCACCGCCCTGGAGATGAAGTCCTGAGGGCCAGCCAGCATGGTGCCCACTGGAGCACCCAGACCCTGTAAACACACAGGATCACACACAGTAGGTAACACACAGTAGGTAACACACAGTGTCTGTCTCACAAATACATGACTCCAGCTGATGGTGTGTGTGTGTGTGTGTGTGTGTGTGTTCTGACCTTGGACAGGCAGACGCTGATGGTGTGTGTGTTTGTTCTGACCTTGGACAGGCAGACATTGACAGTGTGTGTGTTCTGACCTTGGACAGGCTGAAGATGTGTGTGTGTGTGTTCTGACCTTGGACAGGCAGACGCTGACGGTGTGTGTGTTTTGTAGGATTGTAGACGGGGCAACTTTCTGGGCAATGGCTGCATTCATCATTCTTGCGCCGTCCATGTGTACAGCCAGACCATATCTGTCTGCTAACACCTTTACCTAAGGAAAGAGACACACACCAAAAAAAAAACAGAGTTACAACACCATATCTTTCCGCAAGACTGTGGAGAACTCACCTGAGGGATACACAACACACACACACTCACCTCCTGCAGGAAGGGTAGGGGCAGCACGCGGCCTCCCTGTATGTTGTGTGTGTTCTCCACACACACCAGGCGTGAGCGGGGGTAGTGGGCGTCGGGGTAACCATGCCGAATCTTGGACTCCAGCTGATCCAGATCAAAGGTCCCGTCAGGTAGATTGGTCACCGTGGTGGAGTGGACACCAGCCAGCTGACACACACATTACAATCACATGTGTTTTTAGTGTACACTTTAAGTTTGTGTGTGCAGTGGCCGTGTGTGTAATTTGTGTGCTTGTGTGTGTGTGTGTTCACTGTACCTGTGCACTCCCTCCCTGCTCGTAGATGTGGAGGTGTGACAGATCTCCAACAATCATCTCGTCTCCTCTCTCCCTGCAGTGCACCATTACTGGACATCACATAAACACACCCCCAAAAAATATTACACAATTACTTCTATGGTGATCCACCTTCTGCACAGCAGTGTAGAGAGATCAGCTATAAACCCATTGCAGATCCAGTCTCCTCTCACCAACATGACTGGAAAACAACAACAACCACTTCTTTCTCTCACCTGCTATGAGGTTTGCCATGGTTCCAGAGGGGACATAGAGAGATGACTCCATCCCAAACAACTCTGCTGCCATCTTCTGGAGTTCTGTACACACCCACCCAAATTTGCCGAATTAAATCAGGTTCATAAAAATGGAAAGGATGCATCTTAAAAGGATTCAAACAGGGCCATGTCAGTGTAATAAGATCACAGTACCACACTAATGAATTATGCAGTGTGTGCGTCCCATGCACTTCACTGCAGAAGGTTTATTACACGGTTTTACAGACTTTAATTGATCGGTCAGAACTTTGATCAGTGAAAGATCAGTGTAAAATAATCAGATCATAACGATGGGCACTTTCTTACAAATCAGATCTTCACAAGTGATTGTTATGCAACTCCATATTCTTGCCAAAACTCATCCATCATCTAATTTCTCTGACCGTTTACTGTCGGATCCTCCCCGAATACATCGTCCCCAACCTCGGCCTCTGCCATGGCATGACGCATGGCCGCTCCAGGCTTGGTCACCGTGTCGCTGCGGAGGTCCACTGTCCGGACAGAGGATGTCCCGGCCAGGGCAGGGTCCACTGGTTTAGCGGTCTCGTAGTAAAGTCGAGAGGGTCCTCGTCCGAATCCCATGGGGCACACGTGGCGATGTTTTGATGAGATGACACCCTGGTTTACACACTGCAACAAGGCACGGGCAGGAACCGTTAACGTTTTCAAAGACATGTTTGCTGTCATTTTGAGCACCGCAGAAAAACCGTTCACTCATCCATTGTTTTGGCTGTGAACTTTGGATCGTTGTATTCGACAATCATTGATTCGAACTGCCGTGTCTGTCAGGCCAGAATAATGGAAAAGGATAAAACATATACCAGCAGGTGGCGCCACTGAACATATATTTTACTCTACCAGCCCACAACACAGAAAGTGTTCATTGCCATGATCCAACCCTGGGTTTAATATATATGGATTCAACTTCTCTTCATGCAAAGCAAATATATTTATGCCATACATTAATCTATATTATTCCCCAAGCAGTTGACATCTCATCCAGTCGTGTGGTTAGATGTGAGTATATATTTGATACTTTAAGTCGTTGCTTGCTATAATGAAGTAAGGATGTTCCTTTCTAGCTGAGTGAGGAGGGTTTTCCGGTCAAAGTTTCCTTTGTGAGTCGAAGTGGTGCACCACTAAAGCCAAAGGCGTTTAGCCTCGTTAACAACAATAATAGCTACAATGCTAAGTAGCTAACGAGAACACGCATTCATTTAAATCATAACGTCACGACACAGAGAACGACACCTCTATTAGGTTTTATACCTACAGGCTCCACCGCGTGACTAGACTGACAGGTAACTGCGAGCATCAGATGCTAAGCTAACTTTATTGTATCTAACTGTCTGGAGCGGGGGAGGTGGACTTGTCTACCTAGCTTTACTGTCGATATATTCGCATAAAACCCTTTTCTGTTTGCTGTTGTGGAAGTATTGGATTTAGTTATTCAATAGTTCTGCGTTGGACCATTCAGGTGAGCTCCCACTGCGTAACTAGCTAGTTTACTAGATAGCTAACGTTAGCTATTGTATTGTTGTCAAAGGGTATTGTGTAACATTAGCTACGTTAGCTGCTATCTAGCTGCCATTTGAGCCAATGACAGCTCTCGTGACATCTGTGGGTAGCGCAATAGCTAATTGTGGATGTGGTTATCTAATAATACACATTGCCCTTGATACCGACGTTTTAACTAAGTTATCAGGCCATCATGCTGCACTATACAGCTACATGCATACATAGATAGCTAGATAGCTGACCAGGTCCGTGTACCTATAGTTTGTATTCATGTCAGGAATCATGATCTGCATCAAGATGAGGACGGAACAAATTATTGATGAATAGTAGGCCTAATTGTAGAAATGTGCTTGGACTAAAGAATATCTTTCCTTTCCTCCCCTTCAGCACTCATCCCAACTGTGTGCTGAAATGGAAAAGCCCTCCCATTTGTTTTGAAGTATTTAGAGGAACAGGTAAGCTCACATTTCCTGTTCAACATCCAGTTCCGGCACTAATTTCCTGTTGTCATAGCAGAGTTTAGCTAGATCTCCATTTACCTTCCATTGATGACTGTAAGTTATAGATATAGCTATCATACATCATCACTGTGCATTTCTCCTCAGAGACAAGCTGGTGACCAATGAAGGTTGCTAACAGTCAGTGTTCCTATTCATTAGTAGATGTTTTACACTTCTAAGATGCAAAACCCACATTCCACCCAGGTGGGAGGCGTACCTGCTGTGTTTCTTTGCGAACGTGATAAGCGCAGGTCTGCACAGACTAGTGTAGTCGTGCAGTTGGAGAAATGCCAGAGAACTTTCCCTTCCCCATGCCATTATGACAGGACAATGCACTACTTGTTTCAACAATAACCCTCATACAGGAGAGGTGATGGGAAGGAAAAAACAGATCCAGATCATATATCTTTTGTGATAGTGTATAATATGTCTGGGTTTAATATAAGATCTTTGTTGCTGTGAGAACTTGTGTGCTCAAGGATTGTGATCAACTACAGTTGAAGTCGGAAGTTTACATACACCTTAGCCAAAAACATTTCAACTCAGTTTTTCACAATTCCTGACATCTAATCCTAGTAAAAATTCCCTGTCTTAGGTCAGTTAGGATCACCACTTTATTTTAAGAATATTAGAGAGAATGATTTATTTCAGCTTTTATTTCTTTCATCACATTCCCAGTGGGTCAGAAGTTTACCTACACTCAATTAGTATTCTTTAAATAGTTTAACTTGGGTCAAATGTTTCGGGTAGCCTTCCACAAGCTTCCCACAGTAAGTTGGGTGAATGTTGGCCCATTCCTCATGCAAGAACTGGTGTAACTGAGTCAGGTTTTTAGGCCTCCTTGCTCGCACACGCTTTTTCAGTTCTTCCCACAAATTTTCTATAGGATTGAGGTCAGGGCTTTGTGATGGCCTCTCCAATACCTTGACTTTGTTGTCCTTAAGCCATTTTGCCACAACTTTGGAAGTATGTTTGGATTCATTGTCCATTTGGAAGACCCATTTGCGACCAAGCTTTAACTTCCTGACTGATGTCTTGAGATGTTGCTTCAATATATCCACATCATTTTCCTTCCTCATGATGCCATCTATTTTGTGAAGTGTACCAGGCCCTCCTGCAGCAAAGCACCCCCACAACATGATGCATATTTTTGTTTCATCAGACCAGAGGACATTTCTCCAAAAAGTACGTTCTTTGTTCCCATGTGCAGTTGCAAACCGTAGTCTGGCTTTTTTATGGCGGCTTTGGAGCAGTGGCTTCTTCCTTGCTGAGCGGCCTTTCAGGTTATGTCGCTATAGGACTTGTTTTACTGTGGATATAGATACCATACCTTGCATTGCATTGTGACATTATTCAAGTTCTACTGCTGCACTATGAATTCATCTGCACTCAAGCATGTTGAGTTCTTGACTTGCATTGCATTGTGACATTGAGTTTTGCTGCATTATGACATCATCCACCAAATGTTTAGTTCTTAGTTCACATTGTGAAGTATTGCTTTGTGACACACCGTCTTAGCCTAATTGAGTTCTACTACTGCATAGGGCTGGGAATTGCCAAGGACCTCACAATACAACATTATCATGATCTTAGGTGCTAATACGATATGAATTGTGATTCTCATGATTCTATATGCATTGAGATTCAATACTGTGATTTTTATAGCAATTCTATGGTCCAAACATATTGCTCACCATATGTATACTGCAGAGGGACGAGAGAGCCATGAGAAAACGAGTTTTGGTCATTTATGGATATAAAAGTGCTGAAAATAAATTGGCTCACTATTTAAAAAGAAGATGGAGAACAAGCTATGAAGGAAAAGTACTGGAGTTTTGGTGCAGGTACAGCCAACCATCACTACTACTGCATTGTGACATCACCCCATGCTTGAAAACGTGACCTACAATATGTCTTTCAATGGTCTGTCTTGTTAATTTTCTCTAAGTTCAGCTGTTTCACTGAATTTTTTAAGCTGTTTCTGCTAGTCAAAGATCTCTTTTTATGATAGCCTCAATTAGATCAGTGAGGGAACCACGGGGTGAGGCGGCCGCTGATGAGATGAGGTCATTGGTGGTGTTGGGGTGGGGGAGGGTCTACAGTTATGCAACAGAAAATTGGATGATTCGATCAGACTCTATGCTGTAATAAACCACAATAAAGGTAAATTACATTTTGTTGTGGTAAATTGGGTGGAAATGCCTTATGATGTGACCGATCTGAATGATGAAACGGAGTGTTTCTCTGTAGAAACCCTGTTGAGATTGACCAGAAGAGGTTTTCCGGTCCAGATATTTCGGTTGGGGTGGGTCGTCCGAGTGGACACTGGACATCCTCTAGTTGCTGGAACACTCAGAAGACAGAAATCCTCTCTGGACACATGAGTGTTGTGGTTTTTCCCAAGCCAGTGCCAGGGAACTGCACCTTACAGTCACATCAACACATATCAAATAACATTTTTTTGGTCACATACACATATTTAGCAGATGTTATTGCGGGTGTAGCAAAATGCTTTTGTTCCTAGCTCCAACAGTACAGTAGTATCTAACTATTCACAACAATACGGGAATTAAGAAATATATAAATATTAGGACGAGAAATGTCGGAGTGGCATTGACTAAAATACAGTATATACATATGAAATGAGTGAAACAGTGTAAAACGTTTAAGGCTAATAATGTAAGAAATAACACACATAAAACAAAATACTGCGAAGTTGCTTAGGAGCTAGAAGCAGAGCTGCCATGTTTGTCGGCGCCATCTTTCCAGAGAACCAGAGAGTGCTGTATGCTGCCACACCCAGACAGACATGGAGAGAGGGGCATTGAGGGAGACTGAGATGGATAGTAGGTTGAGATGTAGCCTAGGTAGAGCGAGACCCCCCCCCCCCAAAAAAAAAAAAACACATCAGCAATAACCTGAGGTGAATACAGAGATGGAAAGATTGAGAGTGAAAAGAAGTGCGTGTGAGCGAGAGGGAGGGAGGGAGGGAGGGAGGGAGAGAGAGCGCTCCTCAGACAACACAACCTCATTTACAGGCTTGGCCTGCTCTGTTCTAGTGGCATTCCTTGCTGTACTCCATGGATAGAAAACGCACTCTCAGGAAAACATTTACATTTTTGTCATTTAGCAGATGCTTATCCAGAGCGACTTAGTTAGTGCATACTTTTTTTTTTCTTTTTTTTTTCTTCGTAAGGGTCCCCCGTGGGAATCAAACCCACAACCCTGGTGTTGCAAGCACCATGCTCTACCATCTGTGCTACACAGGACTAAGAGAATCAGAATCAACCCTGCAGTGTTATCATTCTATGTCTTTCTTTGCGTAAACCATTGAGGTCAGTGTTTCTCATAGGATTTTCTTTAGTGAGCTTCTGCTAAATGAATGAATATAGATTGTTCTGAAATCGTTTCTGTAGTTATAAACAGATAAGACGAACATTCCTTCAACATTATAAGAAAAAAAATACAATTTGATCTCTGGGAAATTAAGCTAATTCATTGCACCTAAATTGGCCCTTTTTAATTGATAGGAGTCACATAATATTCAGTTAATATAGTACCCAACATCCGATCTGGACCAAACTTTTTCCTACCAATGAGTAAGACTTGAGGGATACAAAAAAATGTCCAAAAGCCACCCACAGACCCCCCCCCCCCCCACACCCCACCCCATGCCAATCCCCCCTTAACAACCAGCATGCAGTATCAATTATCTATGTTTGAAAAGTAGTGTGGAACTGCAGCTTAGAGTATTGCTTCTTCATCCTATGAAATGTATTCCCTGTGAATCGGGTGACGCTTGCATTATTTACCATAAACTTTAAATTAATTTGTTTTATTTTTTACTTTACTAACGACATGCCACTGGCTTTGAGTGTCTATGTATGCAAATGACTCAGCACTATACACGTCAGCTACTACAGCGACTGAAATGACTGCACTTAACAAAGAGCGGGTGGCAAGGAATAAGTTGGTCCTAAATATTTCTAAAACACTATATTTGTGACAAATCATACACTAAACCCTAAACCTCAACTAAATCTTGTAATAAATAATGTGGAAATTGAGCAGCAAGTGGAGTTTACTAAACTGCTTGGAGTAACCCTGGATGGTAAACTGTCATGGTCAAAACATATTGATACAACAGTAGCTAAGATGGGGAGAAGTCTGTCCATAATAAAGTGCTGCTCTACCTTCTTAACAGCACTATCAACAAAGCAGGTCCTACAGGCCCTAGTTTTGTCGCACCTGGACTACTGTTCAGTCGTGTGGTCAGGTGCCACAAAAAGGGACTTAGGAAAATTGCAATTGGCTCAGAACAGGGCAGCACGGCTGGCCCTTGGATGTACACAGAGAGCGAACATTAATAATATGCATGTCAGTCTCTCCTGGCTAAAAGTGGAGGAGAGATTAACTTCATCACTACTTGTATTTGTGAGGGGTATTGACATGTTGAGTGCACCGAGCTGTCTGTTTGAACTGCTGGCACACAGCTCGGACACCCATGCATACCCCACAAGACATGCCACAAGAGGTCTCTACACAGACCCCAAATCCAGAACAGACTATGGGATGCACGCAGTACTACATAGAGCCGTGACTACATAGAACTCTATTCCACACCAAGTAACTGATACAAGCAGTAGAATTTGATTTAAAAAAAATAAATAATAATAAACAGATCAAATATACCTTATGGAACAGCGGGACTGTGAAGCAACACATACATAGGCACAGACACATGCATACACATGAATTTTGTATTTTAGATATGTGGTAGTGGTGGAGTAGGGGCCTGAGGGCACACAGTGTGTTGTGAAATCTGTGAATGTTTTGTAATGTTTTTAAAATTGTATAACTGCCTTAATTTTGCTGGACCCCAGGAAGAGTAGCTGATGCCTTGGCAGGAACTAATGGGGATCCATAATAAATACAAATAAATGTGGGTAACAGTACCAGGTTTTGACCATTAGATGTTCCTGCTACTGCTACACCCTTTAGTATATTGTTCTGGTCCCTTGTGTTTATTAAATGGATACTAACATGTTTGCAACTTTGGGTAAAAAAACAATGGCTTTCGCCCATGATGAAAATACGTTGTGTGGCCATCCTCACAAGTCAAGCCAGTCCTCCATGAAAGCAATTAGGTTTTTCCTTCTCTTAGATACATAATGCTTCAACCCAACTTTCCTTAAATAGTCCAGCAAATTGCAGCTCTCTGAGGAAGCTATCCATATGGTGCAAATCCCATGTTAAGACTTTTCCTACAAGCCCAAAACATTGATGGGCTAGTGCCAAAAATGTTGTGACAACTAATACAATTATAAACCATTGCATGCCAGTCATGTTTTACAATACGTGATAAGCGCAGGTCTGCACAGACTAGTGTAGTCGTGCAGTTGGAGAAATGCCAGAGAACTGTCCCTTCCCCATGCCATTATCTCAGAACAATGCACTACTTGTTTCAACAATAACCCTCATACAGGAGAGGTGATGGGAAGGAAAAAACAGATCCAGATCATATATCTTTTGTGATAATGTATAAAATGTTTGGGTGTAATATAAGATCTTTGTTGCTGTGAGAACTTGTGTGCTCAAGGATTGTGATCAACTACAGTTGAAGTCGGAAGTTTACATACACCTTAGCCAAAAACATTTCAACTCAGTTTTCCACAATTCCTGACATTTAATCCTAGTAAAAATTCCCTGTCTTAGGTCAGTTAGGATCACCACTTTATTTTAAGAATATTAGAGAGAATGATATTTCAGCTTTTATTTCTTTCATCACATTCCCAGTGGGTCAGAAGTTTACCTACACTCAATTAGTATTCTTTAAATAGTTTAACTTGGGTCAAATGTTTCGGGTAGCCTTCCACAAGCTTCCCACAATAAGTTGGGTGAATGTTGGCCCATTCCTCCTGCAAGAACTGGTGTAACTGAGTCAGGTTTTTAGGCCTCCTTGCTCGCACACGCTTTTTCAGTTCTTCCCACAAATGTTCTATATGATTGAGGTCAGGGCTTTGTGATGGCCACTCCAATACCTTGACTTTGTTGTCCTTAAGCCATTTTGCCACAACTTTGGAAGTATGTTTGGGTTCATTGTCCATTTGGAAGACCCATTTGCGACCAAGCTTTAACTTCCTGACTGATGTCTTGAGATGTTGCTTCAATATATCCACATAATTTTCCTTCCTCATGATGCCATCTATTTTGTGAAGTGTACCAGGCACTCCTGCAGCAAAGCACCCCCACAACATGATGCTGCCACCCCCGTGCTTCACGGTTGGGTTGGTGTTCTTCGGCTTGCAAGCCTCCCCCTTTTTCCTCCAAACATAACGATGGTCATTATGGCCAAACAGTTCTATTTTTGTTTAATCAGACCAGAGGACATTTCTCCAAAAAGTACGTTCTTTGTTCCCATGTGCAGTTGCAAACCGTAGTCTGGCTTTTTTATGGCGGCTTTGGAGCAGTGGCTTCTTCCTTGCTGAGCGGCCTTTCAGGTTATGTCGCTATAGGACTTGTTTTACTGTGGATATAGATACCATACCTTGCATTGCATTGTGACATTATTCAAGTTCTACTGCTGCACTATGAATTCATCTGCACTCAAGCATGTTGAGTTCTTGACTTGCATTGCATTGTGACATTGAGTTTTGCTGCATTATGACATCATCCACCAAATGTTTAGTTCTTAGTTCACATTGTGAAGTATTGCTTTGTGACACACCGTCTTAGCCTAATTGAGTTCTACTACTGCATAGGGCTGGGAATTGCCAAGGACCTCACAATACAACATTATCATGATCTTAGGTGCTAATACGATATGAATTGTGATTCTCATGATTCTATATGCATTGAGATTCAATACTGTCATTTTTATAGCAATTCTATGGTCCAAACATATTGCTCACCATATGTATACTGCAGAGGGACGAGAGAGCCATGAGAAAACAAGTTTTGATCATTTATGGATATAAAAGTGCTGAAAATAAATTGGCTCACTATTTAAAAAGAAGATGGAGAACAAGCTATGAAGGAAAAGTACTGGAGTTTTGGTGCAGGTACAGCCAACCATCACTACTACTGCATTGTGACATCACCCCATGCTTGAAAACGTGACCTACAATATGTCTTTCAATGGTCTGTCTTGTTAATTCTCTCTAAGTTCAGCTGTTTCACTGACTTTTTTAAGCTGTTTCTGCTAGTCAAAGATCTCTTTTTATGATAGCCTCAATTAGATCAGTGAGGGAACCACGGGGTGAGGCGGCCGCTGATGAGATGAGGTCATTGGTGGTGTTGGGGTGGGGGACCGGTCTACAGTTATGCAACAGAAAATTGGATGATTCGATCAGACTCTATGCTGTAATAAACCACAATAAAGGTAAATTACATTTTGTTGTGGTAAATTGGGTGAAAATGCCTTATGATGTGACCGATCTGAATGATGAAACGGAGTGATGCTTCAACCCAACTTTCCTTAAATAGTCCAGCAAATTGCAGCTCTCTGAGGAAGCTATCCCTATGGTGCAAATCCCATGTTAAGACTTTTCCTACAAGCCCAAAACATTGATGGGCTAGTGCCAAAAATGTTGTGACAACTAATACAATTATAAACCATTGCATGCCAGTCATGTTTTACAATACAATTATTACAAAACATCTATATAGGTAGTGTAGGTACTGACATTTACCATAAAAAAAAAATATATAAAGCCATTTTTACATCAGAAGATTTCACAAAAGGTGCTTATTATACAGATACCCAGCCTAAAACCCCAAACAGCAAGCAATGCCGATGTAGAAGCACGGTGGCTAGGAAAAACTCCCTAGAAAGGCAGAAACCTCTGAAGAAACCTAGAGAGGATCCAGGCTCTGAGGGGTGGCCAGTCCTCTTCTGGCTATGCCGGATGGACATTATAAGAGTACATGGCCATTAAGTCCAGATCATTCTTCAAGATCTGAAAACGTTCATAGACGACCAGCAGGCTCAAATAATAATCCCGGTGGTTGTAAAGGGTGCAACAGGTCAGTACCTCAGGAGTAAATGTCAGTTGGCTTTTCATAGCCAAGCGTTCAGATGTTGAGAGTCGTCGAAGCAAAACAGCAGAAACTGGAGCAGCAGCACGACCAGGTGGACTGGGACAGCCAGGAGTCATCAATACCGTTTACAAAACACTATAAAGTGTGTATTTGGGACTTTTACAATTAAATACCATTTCGAGACCATAACATTGAAAATATTAGAACTTCTGTAGCCTAATGGTTTGCTTGTTCACCAGGAATGGTTTTACTAATCCAGACTTTTTTTGAAGGGAATAAACCACACAGAGAGGGGCCGTTTACTGGATGCAGTTTAAGCCTAAGAGAAGGACGAACTGAATTGCTTTCATGGAGGACTGGCTTGAATTGTGAGGATGACAACTAAATTTTTTGGGTGCAATAAATTAGCATAATTTCTCAAAGATACAATTATTTTTAAACAAAATGTTTCAGGGATCCTAATCTTATCAGTTTCTAACTACAGAAACACAAAATGTTAATTCTTCCAGATGGTTGACTTTATAATCCTTAGCCTGCAGCCATGCATTCTTAAGTTGGGTGTTCTTTCTGCGTCTTGAGTTCCATAATTGCACAAGAGGTGCTTAGTGTTCCGTAGGCGTGTTCCGGGTTCTACCTCTCAGCCCTGAGCAACAGATATATGTAGCCTACGCTCCCTATCTCCCCTAACCCTCCCCCATAGTTTCTACAAATCTGGTCATGATGGGGGAGGGTGGGCAAAATTGGTCTTGGACAGCTGCAGATTTTAGTCCTAGCCCAGGTCAAATACATATCTCATAAAACTAAGTGGTCTAAATTTAAATCCATTATTAAGATGATGAGCTGAATCAATTGTTTTAGTGCCGGGGTGGAACAAAAGCCTGCATACCCTGCATTCTTTATGACCAAAGTTCCCCACCTCGTTGAAACAATCCTTTCTGCATAGGACCATTTCCAAAACTAACCGAATTCTATTTTTTATATCTCACAGGTCTCTGTCACCCTGGCAACGCTGGAGCCACAGGATGGGACTGAGTCAAGTCCCGTCATCATGGTGGTTGCCGTGGCACCTGGCTCCGCACCTAGCCCGCGGAGCGAAGCAGTGACTAATGAGCTTCAGGAGCTGACTCTGCAGCCCGCCTCCAACGACATGCCTGTGTGGGACAGGAAGAATGGTGAGTTGGTGTCCCAGGGAAACAGTTCCCTATTCCCCAATACGATTATCTTCTTTCATCAACTATCAGACATACCGTATCAAGCATACGGTCAAATAAATTCTGAACTTCTCCCATCGTTTGCCGTAGTTCACTGTCCTATGTGTTACAGCCTATGCAATGCACATCCCTTCTGATTAAATTTCCATTAATTCCATTTCCATTCATAGAAAATTGCGCTTTTCAACGTAAACATACCAGTACATTTAAATTAATCATGCAACATATCTAAAAGGAACAGATTACATAAAGATAACTGCCCAAAAAAAGGAAACACCAACATAAAGTGTGTTAATAGGGTATTGGGCCACAACAAACCAGAACAGCTTCAATGCACTTTGGAATAGATTCTACAAGTGTCTGGAATTCATTTGGAGGGATGCGATGCCATTCTTCCACGAGAAATTCCATAACTTGGTGTTTTGTTGATAGTGGTGGAAAACGCTGTCTCAGGCGCCGCTCCAGAATCTTCCATAAGTGTTCAATTGGGTTGAGATCTGGTGACTAAGACACACACACCCTTTAAACCCCCTATGCTCCTTTGAGACCCCTCTTTCAAAGTCACTGAGATCTCTTCTTCTTGCCATGGTAGCCAAAATAATAGGCAACTGGGCATTTTTCTACATGACCCTAAGCATGATGGGATGTTAATTGCTTAATTAACTCAGGAACCACGCCTGTGTGGAAGCATCTGCTTTCAGATTACGTTGTATCCCTCATTTACTCAAGTGTTTTCTTTGTTTTGGCAGTTACCTGTCAAAGGTGGGGGAAAAACTGTTTGCATGAAAAGCAGAAGTTCAGTATGAGGCGTGCCTGTACAGCTCTCCCAGCCATATACTAGTGGACAGCTTACATCTATCTCCACAGGAGAGGGTTTAGAGAGATGGAGATTAGCTGGTCAGATGAGGATGAAGGAGGTGGAGGGTATGATGTCGTAGGCAGTAAAGGAGACTGTGATGGTGTTCATGGCGATGGAGTTGATGTATTGGTTCGTTATGTGCTACTGCTGATATATTGACCAGGTCCCTCTTGTAAAATATGCCTAGATTGTATCTCAGTGAGACATGTAAAGCTAATTGTAAGGGGAGTGAAATTGTCTAAGTCGCAACGAGTTTGCCTAAAAAGGTTTGCTTAAGAACCAGATGGGAGTCTCAGTCAAGGCCAGGATGGATAGACCCTCCCTGCAAAGTTGAGCTTTAGAGTTTAACCCCCACTCCCCACTCACTCCCCCAGCCATAGGGCACCACTCCCCGTTTTAAGCACCCCCTACCTGGGCTAATAATACAGGGCATGCTGGCTGGCTGCTGGTAGCAGACATGTTGTAGCAGGACCTTCCCAGTCTCTTATCTGACACATGGTGTAAGAGAAACTGAGGAATGTTAGCGAGGCTATCAGTCCATTATATCTATCTAGTCTACCATCTTATTGCTCTATGAACGGCAGTTGTGACCCGCCACATAAATGGCACCCTATTTACCCTATGGGCCCTGGTCAAAAGTAGTGTACAACATAGGAGATTGCATCCCAAATGGCATCCTATTCTATCTAGTCTATGACAATCTTTATGCCCTGTGCACGGCAGCTATGATGTTGTCGCTCTCTCTCGTCCAAGTAGTTGCATGTAATACCTCGCTTTAGAGATGAGAGGAGGATTATTGTTGTGTGAATATTTATACACTTTCATGTCAAGGGTGTGTGTGTGTGTGTGTGTGTGTGTGTGTGTGTGTGTGTGTGTGTGTGTGTGTGGTGTGAGAAAGAAGGGAGGAAAGAAAAGGGAAAATGTTGCTTTACTTTTTGATAGTTTGGCCCCGAAGGAGAAAGGTGATAACAATGTTTTCTGCTCGCATTAAAAGGTGCTCTGTTTAGAGCAGTGCTTTATAATAGGCTGTAGCATTTTGACTGTAAGACGATAGGCTTGCTATTGTTGCATGTTTTCATTAAGCTCTAAACGAAGGCGGAAACATAAGCATATTGTCATTATATACAGAACTCTGGTAGTATTTTCTGTTGGCCACGTCATTTTACTGTTTGGAGAAAATGTAACCGATTGTTCACCAGTTAAGGAGGGTCAGTTAGGTCAGCAGCAAAATTGACCAAAATGTGCAACCCTATTTCTGATGCACTATAACTTGGTGGATAGAGGGGGAGAACAGGATGTAGTAAGGGAAAGTAGGGCTGTCCCCGAGAGTCGTCCTGTTCTTTCGACCAATCGATTGTTCTAAATGTTTAACCTGATTTTTCCATATATAGACAGACCACTGTTTGTTTTGAATAAAATCAACTACATATGCACTGAGCTTGTCTGACGCTTTAAGCACACTATTTGATTAAATAATGAAGACTATTGCTTCAATATATCCACATTATTTTCCTTCCTCATGATGCCATCTATTTTGTGAAGAGCACCAGTCCCTCCTGCAGCAAAGCACCCCCACAATATGATGCTGCCACCCCCGTGCTTCACAGTTGGGATGGTGTTCTTCGGCTTGCAAGCCGCCCCCTTTTTCCTCCAAACATAACGATGGTCATTATGGCCAAACAGTTCTATTTTTGTTTCATCAGACCAGACGACATTTCTCCCAAAAGTACGATCTTTGTCCCCATGTGCAGTTGCAAACCGTAGTCTGGCTTTTTTTATAGCGGTTTTGGAGCAGTGGCTTCTTCTTTGCTGAGCGGCCTTTCAGGTTATGTCGGTATAGGACTTGTTTTACTGTGGATATAGATACTTTTGTATCTGTTTCCTCCAGCATCTTCACAAGGTCCTTTGCTGTTGTTCTGGGATTGATTTGCACTTTTTTGTAAACAATTGTTGGAAGAATTACTTGTCATGCACTAAGTAGATGTCCTAACCGACTTTCCAAAACTATAGTTTAACATGAAATCTGTGGAGAGGTTGAAAAATGAGTTTTAATGACTTCAACATATGTGTATGTAAACTTTCGACTTCAACTGTATGTAAATGTAATATCAGTATTATTTTTTTTTAAATAATCTGCAAAAAAGTGTTTTCTTTGTCATTATGGGCTATTGTGTGTGTAGATTGATGAGGGAAAAAACAACAACATTTGAATCAATTTTAGAATAAGGCTGTAACAAAATGTGGAATTTTTTTTTCAGAATGCATTGTATATGGATGATTTATAAAGCCAGACACATTTAACAATTAGGCTATTGATTATAGACTTAATTAAGTTGGTTTGCTCTCCTCAATTTTCTTAGACAATTAGGCTATGGCAAGGGCTTTTTCCTTGTCCCTTCTGCTCGACTAAAGAAATGTCGGTCGACCAACAGCCTGTCGACCAAACAATCGACCAGTCGAATAAATGGAGAGAGTGGGAGAACAGGGTATTATAATGCCTTTTGAGATCATTTAGTACTTGGAAGCGTAGGGGGTTTGAAAGAGGGGACGTGTAGGAGGAGGAGTGTAGGAGGAGGAGGAGGAGGAGGAGTGTAGGAGGAGAGGAGGAGGAGGAGTGTAGGAGGAGAGGAGGAGGAGGAGTGTAGTAGTAGTAGTAGTAGGAGGAGGAGGAGTGTAGTAGTAGTAGTAGTAGGAGGAGGAGTGTAGTAGTAGGAGGAGGAGGAGGAGTGTAGTAGTAGGAGGAGGAGTGTAGTAGTAGGAGGAGGAGTGTAGTAGTAGGAGGAGGAGTGTAGTAGGAGGAGGAGTGGAGTGTAGTAGGAGGAGGAGGAGTGTAGTGTAGTAGGAGGAGTGTAGTAGGAGGAGGAGTGTAGTAGGAGGAGGAGTGTAGTGTAGTAGGAGGAGGAGTGTAGTGTAGTAGGAGGAGGAGTGTAGTGTAGTAGGAGGAGGAGTGTAGTGTAGTAGGAGGAGGAGTGTAGTGTAGTAGGAGGAGGAGTGTAGTGTAGTAGGAGGAGGAGGAGGAGGGTAGTAGGAGTAGGAGGAGGGTAGTAGGAGTAGGAGGAGGAGGAGGAGGAGGAGGGGAGGAGGGTAGTAGGAGGAGGAGGGGAGGAGGGTAGTAGGAGGAGGAGGGTAGTAGGAGGAGGAGGCATGTAGGAGGGAATGAAAAGGAGGAGTAGTGTTGATACTAGAGACTGGAGGGGCGTAGTGTTGATACTAGAGACTGGAGGGGCGTAGTGTTGATACTAGAGACTGGAGGGGCGTAGTGTTGATACTAGAGACTGGAGGGGCGTAGTGTTGATACTAGAGACTGGAGGGGCGTAGTGTTGATACTAGAGACTGGAGGGGCGTAGTGTTGATACTAGAGACTGGAGGGGCGTAGTGTTGATACTAGAGACTGGAGGGGCGTAGTGTTGATACTAGAGACTGGTGGGGCGTAGTGTTGATACTAGAGACTGGAGGGGCGTAGTGTTGATACTAGAGACTGGAGGGGCGTAGTGTTGATACTAGAGACTGGAGGGGCGTAGTGTTGATACTAGAGACTGGAGGGGCGTAGTGTTGATACTAGAGACTGGAGGGGCGTAGTGTTGATACTAGAGACTGGAGGGGCGTAGTGTTGATACTAGAGACTGGAGGGGCGTAGTGTTGATACTAGAGACTGGAGGGGCGTAGTGTTGATACTAGAGACTGGAGGGGCGTAGTGTTGATACTAGAGACTGGAGGGGCGTAGTGTTGATACTAGAGACTGGAGGGGCGTAGTGTTGATACTAGAGACTGGTGGGGCGTAGTGTTGATACTAGAGACTGGTGGGGCGTAGTGTTGATACTAGAGACTGGAGGGGCGTAGTGTTGATACTAGAGACTGGAGGGGCGTAGTGTTGATCCTAGAGACTGGAGGGGCGTAGTGTTGATCCTAGAGACTGGAGGGGCGTAGTGTTGATCCTAGAGACTGGAGGGGCGTAGTGTTGATACTAGAGACTGGAGGGGCGTAGTGTTGATACTAGAGACTGGAGGGGCGTAGTGTTGATACTAGAGACTGGAGGGGCGTAGTGTTGATACTAGAGACTGGAGGGGCGTAGTGTTGTTACTAGAGACTGGAGCGGCGTAGTGTTGATACTAGAGACTGGTGGGGCGTAGTGTTGATACTAGAGACTGGAGGGGCGTAGTGTTGATACTAGAGACTGGAGGGGCGTAGTGTTGATACTAGAGAGGTCAAAAGGGGACCTGTGATGCAGATCAGATCAGATCGGCAGCCACCAGTGTTTTCCCTTGTTTTCTGCCTGAGCAACAACCGCCGTGAGTGACCTTCTGCCTGCAGCCTGCCTTTCTAAAGAAAAACTGTCACAGAGCGTGAAAAAGTAGGACTCGCCCCAGAGAGGTTAAGGGCTGGACTTGGATGGAATCCAAGGCGCAATAAGGAAGAAAAAAACACACACACACACACAGACCTACACACGCTCTTACTGTCAGGGCGTGCACACACTCACAGACAGGCACAGCAGGCTGGGGTTGGGTGCAGCCAGTGTTTTAGAAGACTTGGGGTGTACCCACTCACACTCTCACAAACACGCTGTGTTGTTTTTGGATGTTGTGGAGAAATCCTGCTACAGAGTGGGGCGGCGTCCAACTTTTCTGGTTCTTGGAAACTCTTTCCTGCTGTTCTCTTAGGAGTATGTATTGCTAGACGTGGAGGGAGGTTGTACTTTATCCTTCTAGTGAAGAGGGACATGGCTATACAGTCAGGTAAATAACTCTCTCTGTTGAGTATTTATTTATATCAGCTTTTGTGTGTCATAGCGGCAGTTTAACTTTTAATGGAGTGTTATTTATTAATGGCTAGGCCCTCCGTTGTGTGAAGTATGTATTCCTCTTAAGGAATGTTAAGTTTCACAGCCGCTCTGTAATCAAGGCCAGTTGAACAGAGGAAAATAACTGTAATCATACTGAATCACACTGCCATAGCCAGATAGCATTATTTGTCAGCTATTATAAAATGTAACATTTATTTCTGCTTCTGTGGGAAAGGTTTTCCATCTGAATGAGTGAGCTGTGACTGAATAAAATAATGCAATTCTGGCATGTGTGCCTATAACCTCTGGTGCTTACTGTAGTGAAGTTCGCTAACAACCATCCTGCCTGGTTAAAAGAGGAAAGGAAACCCTGTAAAAGTAGCCCAGATGTGTCTCTTCTTTTACGTCCAGAACAGTGGCAGTTATATGGGCAGGCAGGGGAGGCCGGAGCTGGGCTGCCCTGGAGGGGGTTCCCTGCTAAGAGGGGGGCTGTGGTGTAGTGAGCAGAGCTGGGGTGGATGGATGGACAGATGGAAAGTGGGTGGGTGGGAAAGTCAGTGGGGATGATGGATTTGACTGTTCTCTCTGAGACTACAGCCCCTCATTGAAAGCAGCTGTTGTGAAATTTGGGTTGGGGCTGCAGAGAGCAGATGAGGTAGACCTGCAACCCCCCCCCCGAGAGGTTGACTGACTGCCTGGGTGTTGTGGAGTCCAGCCCAGCTCAAGGCTTGTCATGTAAAGCATGCTGGCTCCAGGCTACAGGGGGTGTTTAGGGTGTGATTAACTGGGACTGTCTGGCAGGAAGGTCATCAGTCTCTGTCTGTGTCCTGTCTGTGTCCTGTCTGTGTCCTGTCTGTGTCCTGTCTGTGTCCTGTCTGTGTCCTGTCTGTGTCCTGTCTGTGTCCTGTCTGTGTCCTGTCTGTGTCCTGTCTGTGTCCTGTCTGTCTGCAATGAATAGGAGACACTAGAGGCTGTTCACCACTGATGATACTCCCCAGACCATCACCAACCCCCACACCGCCCCGTAACAGAGCAAGATGGGGTATGTTAATGCATGACTAAAGGTGTGTGGCTCAGTGGTCTAAACTACTAGAGCAATGACAGAGAGAATGGGGGGAATAGTCAATAGGGTTCTTTCAGAATATATTCTGTCCATTCAACACGTCTTCTCCCCATGGTTAAGCCTAGGGATTTCATGGTTAGAGGAACAACATTGATTTGAGGATATAGATTCTTAGAGCCTGCCTGTGGTTAGAACACATGACGTTTTCATTAGTAGGCTTCAGGCGACATAAATAATTACATAAATGTACACAAAAACACACATTGTATGGAAGTTTTGAAAGTACCCTAGAGATGTCCCACTCCCACATCCTGTCCCCCTCTCTCGTTGCCCTCCGTGTGGGTACAGTGTGAGCGGAGGCAGCCTGGAGGCTGTGAAAATGTATAGCAGCAGTGGTAGGCTGTGGAGGAGCTGTGTGGTTGAGTTTATGTAACAGGGAGGGAAGAGTGCCAGCAGCCTGGCAGAAAAAGGGGAGAGGATGAAAAGAGGAGAGATGGAGAGGGGGAGGAGAGGCTGAAAAGAGGAGAGATAGACAAGGAGGTAAGAGGGAGTGGAGTGGGGGATGAAATGAGGGGAGGAGAGCGGGAAAGGGTTGAGGAAAGAGGAGTTATAGGGGTCTTAGCTTAGTGAATGCAGGCGAGACACACAGCTGTCTCTGTCATCCATAGATTTTCAAGCAAATTTAAGTCAGAACTGTAACTAGGCCACTCAGGAACATTCGTTTCTTGTCTCCCAGTGTCTATCAGAAAGCAGGTTTTCCTCTAGGATTTTGCCTGTGCTTAGCTCTATTCTGTTTCTTTTTATCCTAAAAAAAACTCCCTAGTCCTTGCAGATGACAAGCATACCCATAACATGATGCAGCCACCACCATGCTTGAAAATATGAAGAGTGGTACTCAGTGATGTGTTGTCTTGGATTTGTCCCAAACATAACACTTTGTATTCAGGACATAAAGTTAATTTCTTTGCCACATTTTTTGCAGTTTTACTTTAGTGCCTTATTTCAAACAGGAAGCATGTTTTGGAATATATTTATACTGTACAGGTTTCCTTCCTTTCACTCTGTCAATTAGGTTATGTGACTTATTAAGCACATTTAGTCTTGTCATAACAAAGAGGTTGAATACTTATTGATCCAGACATACATTTCAGCTTTACATTTTTAATTCATTTGTAAACATTTCAAAAAACATAATTCCACTTTGACATTATGGGGTATTGTGTGTAGGCCAGTGACACAATCTCAATTTTATCTATTTTAAATTCAGGCATTAACGCAACACGATGTGGAAACATTCCAGGTGTGTGAATACTTTCTGAAGGCACTGTACATGTACATAGTCTTAACCCTAACCCTAACCTGAATTCTACTTGTAACCCTAAACTTATCCCCTAAACCTAACATATCCTTTGTCCTCGTGAGGAGAATTTTCCTTGTTTTAATATCCTTGTGGGGACTTTGGGGGATTTCCGGAACCCACGAGGATAGTAACACACACACACACATACACACACACCAACAAGGCTTGTTACTGTTGCACTCTACAGACTACAGCACATATCACAGTGCTACATCAGACACAGCTTTGATTTGTTGTCCTGGGATAAGTTGTCCCCTTAAGCTATAGAAGCTGCTTTATCAGCCAACCACAGCCTGTTGCTCTTGGCAACTGCTGCTATGTATACAGTGGACAGAGGTACATCCACACAAACACAATGTACACTCGCATAGATAAACTTTCAACATACACATTCATAAATATTCACACACATGTATAGGCATGTCACACATACAGTGCAGAATCCATTTTCACTGGGGAAACTCCTTGATTTCTCCCACTCCTATTGTCCATTCACACACCGTGTCTGTCTCCTATACAATAGACTTGACCTAGTGAATCATAGTAAACACTGGCCTAAACATTATAGTTGATTAATATGACTTGAGAGGTTAGTGTGGACTTTACCTTGTTATTATGAGTCATCCTGAAGGAGATGAATTGTGTTGATAACAGAGAGGTGTAAACCGTACTAGGCTAGGGCCTCTCCTCCTCACTCTGCTAAGAAGTCATTTGTATCTTATCAGTTAGTCTTATCAATGCCTTCACATGATGATCGATGTGCACAATCTCTCACCATAAAAACTCACTGACACGCCTTTGTGCTTCAATTGAAAAAACATAACTTCAGGTTGGTGCTGATGATGTAATCGGATATAGGCCTTTACTTGGCCTTTTGTCACAAGTTGTGAGCTAATTAACAGGTTTATTATTGTACGCTCCTATGTGGTGTGTTTGCTAGTCAGCTTCATAAACAGTTAGTGGGATCTATTGTTAGTGAGCCTGTAATGTTAGGGCTTCACCTTGGGTTTGGTTGTAAGACTGAAAACACATTGGAGGACTGAGGTTAGGTCTCCTGTATAGTAGTAAGGTTTCCCTTACACGCTGATATAGGCTAAGGTCAGTGTTGCTTTGTATGCCCCTAATGGTTTAGTTTCGGGGAAGGTAAGCTGATCCAAGGTCTGTTCCTACAGGCAGTTTATGGTTATGGGTCTGATTTGAGGAAAAGGTAAGCTGATCCTAGACCTGTTCCTACAGGCAGCTTCTACCCGGAGCTCCCATTGAGCAGCTGTGGGTTCCAGCCCACCATCCTTTGCCATGCTCATGTTACATAAGACTCAACAAGTGAACACTCAAACAAGAGGAGTCTGCAGTTTAAACAATAACAAAGTGAAAACCCCATTACAGAGATGGGGCTGGAGAAATGTAACCACTCTCAAATTCATAGAGCGCTATGGATGCAAGGACTGACCATTCATGATATCAAAAGTGATAGTTTTAACCATATTTTCAGGCTATGATTGTTTACAATGATTGTTTAGCAACAAGACAATAAAACATGTTTATATTTTGGGTTCTGATTGGGTTCGACAGATGAACTAAGCTCATGAAGCATTTATAAGGTATATTCTGTATTCATATTCAATGGCTATATATCATGAATTTCAAAGTCCAAACAGATTGGCCCTTTTAAGAGTGGTAGTGGTTCCCCAGCGATGGTGATCAGAGATCTCTGACCTTTTATAGACACACTCCAGCAGGTGTGAATGCCCCACAGGTGAAGAGGACGCACTGTACTACCAGTTACTGTAATACTGTACCACCAGTGAGAGGCTGACTAGGCTCAATGTAACAATTACAATACATCTACAGTAAATACCTCGGAACTAATGCTACAGCAATATAACACAGCGTGGAGACGAGAGTTTAACCTGATTTTGCTGCAAGAACTCAGCGTGGCCTCTATTATGAGAAGAAGGAAGAGAAACCCAGAGATGAAGGGAAAGTTATTACACTGACAGAGAAACAGAGATGAAGGGAATATTTTTACACTGGTAGAGAAACAGAGATGAAGGGAAGATTATTACACTGGCAGAGATGAAGGGAAGATTATTACACTGGTAGAGAAACAGAGATGAAGGGAAGATTATTACACTGGTAGAGAAACAGAGATGAAGGGAAGATTATTACACTGGCAGAGAAACGGAGATGAAGGGAAGATTTTTACACTGGCAGAGAAACACATGACTAAAAAGAGACATTCATAACTTGTAATTTGATAAATAACCATCACAAAATGAATCTGACTGCTGCTTTCTGTTCCCTTTTAAAATGTTAGCCTATACGACAGAATTACATAAATCATCCACTTCTTTCCGAATGAATCAATCGGTTTTCTCTTCGCCACAAGTAACAGGAACCATGTTCCAGACTGCATGCCTTCTGGTGCTTTAGGGGCTGGACTGTAACTGTAAGGGGAAGGATATGGAATCTGTTTTCTGTGATTTAGGCTAGGGGGTTATGTGGTGCAGAATGAAGGGATCTCAGATGTCTGTTGTGTAACAGAACTATGACCAAAACAGAGTGCCTGGAAAAGGAACCCCCTTTCTCTTTCTCTCATTCCTTCTTTCTCTTTCTCTCCCTTTCTCTTTCTTTCTCTCTCACTGCCCAAAACCTAATTAGCTGAACTCGGCCTCACCTCCTCCTCTCTCTCTCTCTCTCTCTCCAGCCTCTCTCTCTCCACCCTCCCTTGTGCTCTGCTGCCCCATATTACCAGATGCTAACAGCTGCCCCTGATTGCCTCCTATAGCTATTTCTTTCTCTCCTGCTGACACCCTGTCTACACCGCTGTCCGTGTGTCTGTCTACGCCGCTGTCCATGTGTCTGTCTACGCCGCTGTCCGTGTGTCTGTCTACCCCACTGTCCGTGTGTCTGTCTACCCTGCTTTGTGTGTGTTTGTCCTTTGCTCTCTTACTCACTCTGTTTGCTGAATATTGAGGCGTGTTGTGTTGAGGAATCACAGTGTTGACACTGATCATCTCTGCTTGCTATCGCTCACAATCAAAACCCTTCTATGTACTCTGCATGGTAATATCCACAAGGTGCTGCATTGCAGCCTGTGACTTTACAACTCTAGTGAGCCTATATCTGGTTTCTTTAGTTTTCATATCATCCATACTTTGCTTACCTTGTAAAACAATGCACTACTTAGGTGAACAGACTTACTTAGATATAATACCACCTGACAGGTAATGAACCCACAACCAGGGTCTTTGTTGGAGTCTGTCAGTCCTGCCTAACCTCATACAGCCCACTCCTCTGTTGGGAGAGTTATCAATGGCAATAGGCGTGCCTGGGTGACTAGGGCATTCTGTAGCTGGCTACTACCCTATTTAAGATTTGTGTTGGTGTTTGTCCCAACACTGCTCACATTATGCGACTGAATCTTTACTACACACATCTGTTAGATATTGGCTCCATTGCTGCAGCCACAGGGTGTTGTTACTGAGACACAGTCTGTTCAGCAATGGATACAGAGACTGACTGAACAGAGTGGTACTAGGCCTATAGTTTGTTGTGAGGGAAAGGAAGGGCGAGGGCATCCCAGAGTCACAGAACGTAAACATTCTTGGTATGCAGTGAATTCCAAGGGGGGGGGGAACAGGAAGGGCAGAACATTTTTTATGACTCAGTTTACGTTCCCTTGTCACTTCCTTGTTTTGGGGGGCTGTTTTCTGGACGAACGGCCCATACCGTCCGACATGGTTGTAGCAGTCCCCCCCCTTAACAGATCTGGTACGCACGTACGTGCGCACATGGAGGGAAAGGAGGCTGGGTTGTAGAAGGGTATTGGTGTGGCTGTGTGTCTCCAGGCGTTCCAGCCCCCCACTCCTCCTCTTCCTCCTCCCCAGGACTGAGGCAGGGCGACCCAGCAAGTTGACCTTGGATGTTTGAGTCAATTAATTACTCAGATTTCCATATAAATATTATATCCTGCTGAAAAGGGTGCTGTCGGGGTCCCACCCTGCCTAATACAATGGTAGGGGTAGGTGGGAAACACTAGGCCTAAGGTGTAGTCTCTTCAATCAGCCTAAGTGCGTGACTTCGAGACTATATTATACACTGGGGCCCAAAAGATTGGAATATTACTCATTCGAGGATTTTTCTTTATTTGCACTATTTTTTACATTGTAGAATAAAATTGAAGACATCAAAACTATGACATAACACATATGGAATGATGTAGTAACCAAAAGCAAATCAAAATATATTTTTCAAATTGTTTAACTTTAAATATTTCGGGTAGCCTTCCACAAGCTTCCCACAATAAGTTGGGTGATTTTTTTGGCCCATTCCTCCTGACAGAAGTGGTGTAACTGAGTCAGGTTTGTAGGCCTCCTTGCTCGCACATGCTTTTTCAGTTCTGCCCACAAATGTTCTATAGTATTGAGGTCAGGGCTTTGTGATGGCCACTCCAATACCTTGACTTTGTTGTCCTTAAGCCATTTAGCCACAACTTTGGAAGTATGCTTGGGGTCATTGTCCATTTGGAAGACCCATTTGCAACCAAGCTTTAACTTCCTGACTGATGTCTTGATGTTGCTTCAATATATCCACATAATTTTCCTTCCTCATGATGCCATCTATTTTGTGAAGTGCACCTTGCCCTCCTGCAGCAAAGCACCCTCACAACATGATGCTGCCACCCCCGTGCTTCACGGTTGGGATGGTGTTCTTTGGCTTGCAAGCCTCCCCCTTTTTCCTCCAAACATAACGATGGCCAAACAGTTCTATTTTTGTTTCATCAAAAACAAAAAGCCTACCCCTAGATGTTATAATTCACAAGTTTATGGTTTAGCAAAAGTTTGGGGTTTGGTTCCCTATGGTGACTAGATTTCTGGTAAGCCTCATATGTCCTCTCCTTGCTCCTTTCTTATTGGTGCATGCCGTGAACCATAATAAGTCATTCGCTTCGGTCATTCCTCATATATTCATGTCTGTAACTCCCTGGTTGTGGTGTGTAATGATCAAGCTAATGTCCAAATGGTGAGGTCATTGGATGATTACCGCCTTTTGCAAATAGAACTGTTCCAATGGCCATGTGTTAGGCCATGCAGAGTGTTAGGCCATGTCAGGTGTTAGGCCATGCCAAGTGTGTGCGTATGTGAGTTTATAAGGTTGGTGTGTGGGAAATAGGATACCTAGTTGCAGAAATTAATGTATTTTGGTTACTGGCACAACGCTCTAAACCGCATGTGTGTGAGCGGCAGTATCTATGCTGTGCCAGGTCTGATGCCCTTTGGGGACAGTGGCAGACATTTAATTAGACCTAATGACACATGAGCACACTGGGATTAGTCCAGGTTGGCCCTCCTCCCTGTTCCTTTCTCTCTCTTTTTGTATCTCTCTGCATTCTATCTCTGCATTCTATCTCTGCATTCTATCTCTGCATTCTATCTCTGCATTCTATCTCTGCATTCTATCTCTGCATTCTATCTCTGCATTCTATCTCTGCATTCTATCTCTGCATTCTATCTCTGCATTCTATCTCTGCATTCTATCTCTGCATTCTATCTCTGCATTCTATCTCTGCATTCTCTCGCTCTCTCGCTCTCTGCATTCTCGCTCTCTCGCTCTCTCGCTCTCTCTCGCTCTCTCGCTCTCTCGCTCTCTGCATTCTCGCTCTCTCTCGCTCTCTCTCGCTCTCTCGCTCTCTCTCGCTCTCTCTCGCTCTCTCTCGCGCTCTCTCGCGCACTCTCTCGCTCTCTCTCTCGCTCTCTCTCTCGCTCTCTCTCTCGCTCTCTCTCTCGCTCTCTCTCTCGCTCTCTCGCGCTCTCTCGCTGCATTCTCTCTCGCGCTCTCTCGCTGCATTCTCTCTCGCTCTCTCGCTGCATTCTCTCTCGCTCTCTCGCTGCATTCTCTCTCGCTGCATTCTCTCTCGCTCTCTCGCTGCATTCTCTCTCGCTCTCTCTCTCGTTCTCTCTCGCTCTCTCTCGCTCTCTCTCCCTGCATTCTCTCTCGCTCTCTCTCGCTGCATTCTCTCTCGCTCTCTCTCGCTGCATTCTCTCTCGCTCTCTCTCGCTGCATTCTCTCTCGCTCTCTCTCTCTCTCTCTCGCTGCATTCTCTCTCGCTCTCTCGCTCTCTCTCGCTCTCTCTCGCTCTCTCTCGCTCTCTCTCTCTCTCGCTCTCTCTCGCTCTCTCTCGCTCGCTCTCTCTCTCTCTCTCTCTCTCGCTCTCTCTCGCTCGCTCTCTCTCTCTCATTCTCTCTCTCTCTCTCTCATTCTCTCATTCTCTCTCTCTCTCATTCTCTCTCTCTCTCATTCTCTCTCATTCTCGCTCTCTCTCATTCTCGCTCTCTCTCTATTGCTCTCTCTGCATTCTCTATCGCTCTCTCTCTCTCTTCATTCTCTCTCTCTCTCTTCATTCTCTCTCTCTCTATCTCTTCATTCTCTATCTCTCTCTCTCTTCATTCTCTATCTCTCTATCTCTCTTCATTCTCTATCTCTCTCTCTCTCTGCATTATCTCTCTCGCTCTCTCTGTCTTGGGCTTTGTCCCAGTATTCTAATAAATAGCCCTCTCCTCGTCCTACTTCCTCCATGACTGCAGTAGATCCAGAGGGATCTTCATGGTGGAACTTAGAACTGTGTCCCTTGCTTTCAGATGTCAGTGGTCATGAAGGAATGACGACATGGATGGAAAGGAGAGGTGTGGAAGAGTATTTAGATGTAGGTCTGGACTGAAGGGATATGGAAGCGGAACACTGACTGAGTCCTTTCAAGAGTCCTTTGTATCTAGTGTGACTCAAACACACACTGTAGTTTAGGTGGTTGGGGGTCAGCAGTGGGGGAAAAAGTACCCAATTGTCATACTTGAGTAAAAGGAAAGGAAAGGGGAAGCCACCCAGTAAAATACTACTTGAGTAAAAGTCTAAAAGTATTTGGTTTTAAATATACTTAAGTATCAAAAGTAAATGCAATTGTTAAGTAAAAATAATTTCTAATTCCCTATATTAAGCAAACCAGACGGCACCATTTACTTGTTTTTTTTATTTACAGATAGCCAGGGGCACGCTCCATCACTCAGACATAATTTAGAAACAAAGCATTTATGTTGAGTGAATCAGCCTGGTCAGAGGCAGTAAGGATGACCGGGGATGTTCGCTTGATGAGTGTGAATTGGACCATTTTCCTGTCCTGCTAAGCATTCACAATGTAACAAGTACTTTTGGTTATCAGGGAACATGTATGGAGTAAAAAGTACACTATTTTCTTTAGGAATGTAGTGAAGTAAAAGTTATTTTTGTATGTAGTTCACTACATACAAAAATATCAATAGTAAAGTAAAGTACAGATACCCCAAAAACTACTTAAGTAGTACTTCAAAGTATTTTTACTTAAGTACTTTACACCACTGGGGATCATGTCAGTTGTTCTGACTGAAAGACCTGCTTACTTCCCTTAGTCTTGCAGTACCAGTGATTCTTTCTGCATTCTTCACATTGATGCATTGCATTACATAGCTGTGCTTGATAATACAGGCTACTCTGAGGAATGCATAGTAATAGGTCGACCTAAGAATGACAGTGGTAAAACAGTGAGAAAACAGTCTGCTGACAGACAAGGCTGACTGTGTTACCGCCTGCACACCGCTCTGTCATGACAATGTGTCAGGTGTACATGCATCAATGTGAAGATACCTCTCTCTTTCCTCTATCTCTCTCTTTCTCCCCCTCTATCTCTCTTTATCTCCCCCTCTATCTCTCTTTATCTCTCTCTCTCTGACACATACATTCTTTCTTCTCTGTGTGTTTTTAGAAGCACGCTGCGCACACAACAACCATTTGAGAGTTTAGAAAACAGGAAGTTTGTAATAAATGCCACTGTACCCCGCCCTCCCTTTGCCCTCTGCCACAGCTTAGTGAGAGAGGAAACAAAAGCGAATGAAAGAGAGAGGGAAGGGTTCTGTCCATTGAGTCCTGCTCTAGCTGTCTGCTCCAGTGTTTGTTGACACAAGGATACCCTCTCTGCCATGCGGATGGACTGTTCAGTGTAGGATGGCAGTCTGGGCCTGAAACTCTGGTTTTGAAGAGGTGGTTGTTGTTTCCATGCTGGCAGTTGCTGACTCTCCTCTACCTCCCTCTCTGTCGTCATGCAGTCCTCCAGCTCAAACTACAGCAGAGACGCACCCGGGAGGAGCTGGTCAGCCAAGGGATCATGCCACGTAAGTAGTGCCCAAACTCTCTCTCCTTATATCTAGAGTCTAGACCAGCAAATATAATAGAATGTCACCCTCTGCATGCTTGACCAGCACAGTGTCCCCTTGGACTGACAGACTTGTTGTCTTGTTTTTGCATTGTGTTCTCAAGTGGGCCAGCCAGCTTCCCCTTCTGTGTCCACTTCCTGTTATGTGTTCTGTTCTGTTCAGCAGCTGAGGAGACTGAGGAGACTCTGTGTTCAGCTGTCGATATGAGGATGTGCATGAGCTAGTTCTTACACACCCTCTAACCTAAAGCCTAACTTACACCCTTTAGAGGGACCCTAAGGCCACATTCTAACCCCCTCCAAAGGGTTTATGACTGTCACTGACTCTCTTTGACAAGTGCACTCAGTCTGCACCAGCACCAGTGTTGGGGCTAGTTCGATTTTCAATTCAGGAAGTGCTTCTGTTATGATGTTTATAATATTAATAAGTCACCTCTGTGTTTTGTGGTGTATTGCCAATATACCACAGCTTATTATTTAAGTGTCTAACCTGGCCTCAAGATGGGCCTCTCTCTCCCCTGTTTTCCACTCTTATTGCACAACAACAACAGGCCAGAAGAACTAACTATGTTTCTCCGCTGTGGCCTGGCTCAGACATACAGGACTTTATTACAGATTAGTCCAGATTACTGAGGATCAGGTTGTCTTCTTGTGGAGGAGGAGGCATTACAAACCAGCCTTTAAAAGTGACTTCTTATGACCATGGCCCAAAGCTATACCAGAAAACTGCTTTACCATCAAGTTTCTGTAGAGTTAATAGACAGTAATGTGCTCATGCCATGGATTTACAGTCACAGTGCAGTTGGCGCTATGAAGCAGACTGAATTACAGAGTAGGCCGGATCCTCCATAATCCATTTGCATGTATTTGTAGGCAAATGTTGACTTGATGTGAATAGTTACATCACAGGAATCCCAATCCAGTATTTAGGCATGCCAGTCTGCAACCCTCCTAGTTGACCTCTTAACCTCCGACTTGACCCCTTCCCGTAAGCCAGCGGTGTCCCTCAATAAACACACACACACACACACACACACACACACACACACACACACACACACACACACACACACACACACACACACAGTTGAGCTGATTTAATGCCTCACATTGGGCAAAAGGGGATGATGAAATCTCCATTGTCCCTCCAACATCCTTTTCAACAATCCATTGTGTGTATGTTGTTCTGTATGTTGTTCTGTATGTTGTTGTGTTTGTTGGTGTGTTTGTTCATGTGCCTGTTTGTGTTTTCCAACTTCTTAATGATGTGACACACACACACACACACACACACACACACACACACACACACACACACAGGGGCATGCTGTAGACCAATATAGTTGGAGAGTGATGAATGTAGAAAGTCCCTCTCTCAGAAATTCGTTCCATCACTCTCTCTCATCTCTCACCTGTCCTCTTTAAAGATCGTTGCTGCACTGTAATTCAGATCTTTATGGATTGTTGTATAGGTTCTCATACTATAGCTGTCTGTTCCTCCTTCCCTTTCCTGCTGAAACAGGTCACTCACTTAGTCAGTACAACAACATACTGCTCTATTTTCTGTTCTTACTGTGGTGGATATACCTCCAGTGACCTTTTCATATAGACAGTTCTGTTTTGAGTGTTTGTTCCTCAATATCAGCTCTCACACTGTCCGTCTCCAGTGGTGGTGTACTCTGTACTCATTTGTTGCAGTGTTCATTCACTTTCGTTCCTGCTCCTTTATCCTTTTCTCTCACCACAGCACTGAAGAGTCCGGCGGCCTTCCACGAGCAGCGGAGGAGTCTGGAGAGAGCCAGGGTAAGTCTAGTAGCATCTCCATCTCTCTTTCTCTCTTTAGTTCAACAAGTGCAGTCTTTGTTGAAGGGCACCCTCTCTCTCCCTTCGTTCTCCCATCTCCTGTCCCTTTCTCTGTTAATCTTTTCCCCCTCCCATACAACTCTTCTCTCTCTCTCTCTCGTGCTCTCACTCGTGCTCTCTCTCTCTCTCTCGTGCTCTCTCTCTCTCTCGTGCTCTCTCTCTCTCTCGTGCTCTCTCTCGTTCTCTCTCTCTCTCGTGCTCTCGCTCTCTCTCTCGTGCTCGCTCTCTCTCTCTCGTGCTCGCTCTCTCTCTCTCGTGCTCGCTCTCTCTCTCTCGTGCTCGCTCTCTCTCTCTCGTGCTCGCTCTCTCTCTCTCGTGCTCGCTCTCTCTCTCTCGTGCTCGCTCTCTCTCTCTCGTGCTCGCTCTCTCTCTCTCGTGCTCGCGCTCTCTCTCTCGTGCTCGCGCTCTCTCTCTCGTGCTCGCTCTCTCTCTCTCGTGCTCGCTCTCTCTCTCTCGTGCTCGCTCTCTCTCTCTCGTGCTCGCTCTCTCTCTCTCTCGTGCTCTCTCGCTCTCTCTCTCGTGCTCTCTCGCTCTCTCTCTCGTGCTCTCTCGCTCTCTCTCTCGTGCTCTCTCGCTCTCTCTCGTGCTCTCTCGCTCTCTCTCTCGTGCTCTCTCGCTCTTTCTCTCGTGCTCTCTCGCTCTCTCTCTCGTGCTCTCTCGCTCTCTCTCTCGTGCTCTCTCGCGCTCTCTCTCGTGCTCTCTCGCGCTCTCTCTCGTGCTCTCTCGCGCTCTCTCTCGCGCTCTCTCGCGCTCTCTCTCGCGCTCTCTCTCGTGCTCTCTCGCGCTCTCTCTCGTGCTCTCTCGTGCTCTCTCTCGTGCTCTCTCGTGCTATCTCGTGCTCTCTCGCGCTCTCTCTTTCTCTCTCGCGCTCTCTCGCGCTCTCTCTTGTGCTCTCTCGCGCTCTCTCTTTCTCTATCTCGTGCTCTCTCTCTCGCTTTCCCTCTCCCTCTCTCCTCCCCCTCTCTCTCTCTCCTCTCTCTATCTCTCCCTCTCTCTTTGTATCTCTCTCTTCTCATCTATCTCTCCTCTCCTCCCTTCCAGACTGAGGACTATCTGAAGAGGAAGATCAGGAGTCGTCCTGAGCGCTCAGAGCTGGTCAGGATGCACATACTGGAGGGTGAGTCACAGCGCCCCCTCTCAGATCACCACAGAACTACACCCTCACACACACTACTTCTCTAGAGGCAGAGAGCCAAGTATACCACGTCTATAAACACAACATGTAAAGTGTTGGTCCCATGTTTCATGAGCTGAAATAAAAGATCCCAGAAATGTTCCATACGCACAAAAACCTAATTTCTCACACAAATGTGTTTTCATTCCTTTTAGTGAGCCTTTCTCCATTGCCAAGATAATCCAGCCACGTGACAAGTGTGGCATATCAAGAAGCTGATTAAACAGCATGATCATTACACAGGTTCACCTTGTGCTGGGGACAATAAAAGGCCACTCTATAATTTGCATACAATTGGAGGCTGAATGCAGGAATGTCCACCAGAGCTATTGCCAGAGAATTTAATGTTAATTTCTCTACCAAAAGCCGCATCCAACGTCGTTTTAGAGAATTTAGCACTATGTCCAACCGACCTAATACTGTGTGTTTTTTCCCCACTTCTCTCTTCACACAGAGACGTCAGCGGAGCCATCTCTGCAGGCCAAGCAGCTGCAGCTGAAGAGGGCCAGGCTGGCTGATGGCCTTAATGATAAGATCTCCCACAGACCTGGTCCTATAGAGCTCATCCACAAGAACATCCTGCCTGTAGACCTGGACTGTCCTCTGCAGCACTCACTACTAGGTATGCATACACACACACACACACACTGTCCACTGCAATACATACACACACACTGTCCACTGCAACACATACACACACTGTCCACTGCAATGCATACACACACAAACTGTTCAGTGCAACACACACACACACTGGCCTCTGCCACACTTGTTACTGGGTACGTACACACACACACACACACACACACACACACACACACAGAATGTCCACTGAAACAATCCCTTCTGTTCTAGGTTTGTACCCATTCTTATTGTTCACTGTAACATACATTACTAAGCAGATCTAGGCAAGTATACAGCACACTCCTACTGCTCATTGCAACACTTTACTGGGTACATACTGGAACTTCTATTGCGTATGTGCACAACAACGCCTTAGTCAACTGGGTAGGAGCATCCTTCCTGTGCACAGTCCACTGCAACACGTTTACTGGCCAGCTGAATTAGTTTTTTCAATTCTTGATCTCTTTATCATCCATTAATCACTGTTCATGGTTCACGTTCAAAATGTTCCTCAAATGTTATCATTGCAATACATCAATTTCACAGTACTTGACTGGTGTGAGGACACTGTTATTGCTAAATCCTTGTGTTGGAGAGACTGACCACTTCCGTCATTAGGCATTCTGGTTTGGCAATCGCTCTTTTTGTATTGTTCCCTCTGTTTGAAATACAGATGTCTGTTGTAGTGCTACTCAACCTCACAACTAGTCAACTTATTGTAGACCATCATTTGTTTGGTGAGAAGAACGATGAAATAGAGGTTTAATAAATGTCTCTCTCAGATTCTCCAAAGGGTACAGGAGAATCCTCATTGGACGAGGACAGCAGTGATGCGTTTTCTCCAGATACGCTAACCAATCACGACTCTCCACTGGGTCCTCTCTCCCAGCTGTCCCCCTCTGACATGCTCACTCAGAACAGGGACATGTCCCCCTCACAGGTAGTTGGTTGAAGTCTTGTTTTTGTACAGTACGTATAGCCACAGAATGGAGATGTAGCCACTGGTATTCCTGCTTACATAGACAAGTAATCACAGGAGTTGTCCCATTATTGACGCTTAAACTGACCAATCAGATTTTTTCTCAGTTTGTTACCCAAGTCCCTCCTCCGCTGTTGCTTAATGGCCAAGACTCATTGCCGCCACAGAAGCTGACCAATGGGACAGCGATGCCGGTAGCTTCCCGCCTTGCTACTGGTCAGACCAAGGTGAGAGACATCCCCTGTTGTTTGTCTATCAGAGTATCATGGAATGTATTACTTTGTGTATACAAGCAATCATATCTTACTTACTATTTCTCACTTCCACCATTCCCAGTCCAAGCCCAGCTCAGAGCGGCCCCCCCAGAGGCCTAAGAAGACCAAAGACAACAAGCCCAAGGTGAAGAAGTTGAAGTACCACCAGTACATCCCTCCGGACCAGAAGGCTGACCGGGAACCTCCCCCTCAGCTGGACTCCACCTACGCCAAAATCCTCCACCAGCAGCAGCTCTTCCTCCAGCTGCAGATCCTCAACCAGCAGCAGCAGCAGCACTATAACTACCACACCATCCTCCCAGCACCACCCAAGTGAGTGTGTGTGTGGGGTGGGTGGGATAAGAGCTGTGTGTGTAGGTGGGGGGATAAGAGCTGTGTGTGTGGGGGGGGTAAGCTGTGTGTGTGGGGGGGGGGGGTAAGAGCTGTGTGTGTGGGGAGGGGTAAGAGCTGTGTGTGGGGCTAAGAGCTGTGTGGGGGGGTAGGATCTGTGTGTGTGGGGGTAAGAGCTGTGTGTGTGTGTGGGGGTAAGAGCTGTGTGTGTTGTGTGGGTTAAGAGCTGTGTGTGTGTTGTGTGGGTTGAGAGCTGTGTGTGTGTGTTAAGAGCTGTGTGTGTTGTGTGGGTTAAGAGTTGTGTGGTTTGAGAGCTGTGTGTGTTGTGTGGGTTAAG